>RWGY01000732.1:0-188065 GCA_007726485.1 Eragrostis curvula | reverse complement strand
CTCATGCAGTGATACTCCATTTGATGTGAAGATGTTGTCATACCTGATACAAAAAATAATAAATAAATAAATTAAGGAAAACCATGGTAAGTGTGGACTGGCATAGCTTAAGACAGGGAACCATATGGACTTACGGCTTGCGCCTCGACCCCTCACCCGCATGAGCTTCAAATGCTGATGGGCTAACCTGAAGATTCCACATAACAAAAGTCAATATTTCGCACAATTATGGTGGATTTGAAGAAAGATGAGAGAAGAGCCAGACCACTTTGTTGCAGTGATTACAGTAGATTCTTTGATCCTTGATATAACCATCAACCTTTCTCTGCATATCGCAAGTATAATATAAAATATCAACTAAGAAACGCAAAGTGCTGAAGGAAAAGCAGGAAATAATCCTTGGTGTAACAACCTGCCCATCAACATAGTAGGCCACTTCTGTGCCATCAAGCAAGACATTAAAGACCAATTTGTGTAGTCCGGTATCCCTGAAGGGAATACCACACAAAAACCTATTAATTTCATGAACACATAATAAAGAAGAAAAGATAACTTGTGAATAGAATTCTAACTTGTTTGTTACTTTGCCAGCACTACATCCTTCTTGCCTTGAAGATATCTTCTTTACCAAATCTTCCTTGGACTTGGGGGTCAGACTGCATTCAAGACAAAAAAACATCGATGTCAACTAAGATTCTTAATGAGGCAATACAACAGCGGAAGCTTTACAATTGAAGTTCAACAAATTTTAAACTAAAACAGCAAAAACTAAAAAGGTTTGTTAACATCAAAACCATGAGCATCAGAATAAAATAAAACATTAACGTTCATTTGGTCAATAGGCGTTTAAGTCGTATTCTTGCACAAATCAATTACCCAATCAATGGTGATACTGTGGCTATTTAGGCATAAGAGAAAACTTAGTGGATCATGTTACTGAAACTTCTTACCTGAAATCGCTCTTACATGCATATGATGGGGTAGTAGGATCTTGAGGTTGCTTTGACTCAAAGCAGCCGCGACACAAACACATTCAGGTTGAGATGACGGGGGGGAAATGCTCTGTAACATTAGGAGAAACTCAAATGTATCAAAGAGTACTAGCACTCCAAAAATACTCAAACATGAAGGTCTCAGGTGTCTTACCATCGCAATTCAGGCAATTAGCGATGCTCCTAATAACAACTGGATCAACTGAAGAACGTATTGTTTTTTCCAGGGCCTCTAAGGGAGATCTCTCAGATGCACGCAGCACATCACGCAAACTATTGCCATTCCCTAGTAAATGTAGTCAGCAGGGTGTTTCTTGGTGCTTCCAGCATGTTGTTCAAAGTAATAAGCCGAAACAGCCTGTAAAATTGAAAAGAAGAATGAGATAATGTAAATAGTTTGTGTTCTTTAATGGCTTATCTGTAATGGAATACTAACCTTGGAACCATTACATGAGGGACAAAAACATCGTATATTGCAACCAGTGACCACACCTTTTAGCACAGGCTTCTGCAACTTGCAAGCAGAATTATTGTTAATTGTAAGATACAAAAACATTACAGAGCACAATTTAAAGCGGATCAGTTGTCAGAGCAACCAAATTTTAAGCAAATCAGTCGTCAGAACGACTATTGCGCTGCCAGGGCAGCAGAAAAGGACCTCCTAGCCCTTGAGGTGTATCAAGTAACAGAACAAGCCATCAAGGCTTGCTTCCATACTACCAAGAATCATGGTTAAGGCCTAGTAAATACATGAGCTGCCTCACGATACGAAATCTTGTGTTAATGTTACTGGACTACGCTAGACCATGTAATCCTACTGTACTGGCAAAAGAAAAATATTTCGGTAAGCAATATGGGTAATCCTCTTATACCTTGCTATGTGGGATGATGTACATAACTGGCATTCCTTCGAGCAGGCCAGTGTTAAACAGCTCCCTAATGTTCCCTGGGTGCTTTGTGAGGCAAGCAACTTTCTTAGACATCTTCATCTCCATCTTCTTGACTGATGGAGGCGAGTCGGATGCGCTGTCAGGAACGTCCTCAGATCCAACCAAAGTAGCCTCGACCTTTGTCTTGAGCAGTGACCTTGTGAACCTTCTCTGAGGCAGCAAAGCTGAATCGATTGAGGCGTCCTTGCTGTCCTGTGGAGTCGTCTGACATTCACCAGACGCGGCCTCTTCTTCATCTGGTTTATTCTTGAGCAGCGACCGTGTGAAACGCCTTCCGGCTTGAGCTCGGTGGTAGCAGCAGGTGTGGCTGTGTCTTGAGCTGCCAGAGGAACTGGAACTAGTGCATTGTCCGCAGCATGCATTGGAAGATTTCCCCCATTTGAGTTTGAGTCATCGCGCTTGTCGCTTCCAGCTGCAACAGAGGGTTCCGGCAGAGTTGGTGCTGCATCAGCAGAATCCTCAGCGATAGCATCCGGTCCGGCAGCAGAATCCTCAACGGGAACAGCCGGTACGGCAGCAGAACCATCAACAGCAGCAGAATCGTGGACGGGCGCATCAGGCCCTGGAAGCACCTCTGCCTCTCTTGCAGACGCAAGCTCGGCGGGCAATGGCTGGGTGTTTTCCAGCACTTGTTGCAGCACAAGGACCTCGGGCGCAGCATTGGGATTGGAAACATCGGAGGGGCCGAGGACGTCGTGGAGGGTGGGCGGCTCCGCGTCGATGGGCGGCGTGGGCGGGGAGACGAGATCGGCGGCGGGGGTCTCGGATCTCTTGCGCCTCTTGACAGATGATGACAGATTGGGGACGGAAGAGATGGGGCGGCCGGAGCGGGTGCGGCCGGGGGAGGCGGAGATCTCGGAGAGGGACTGGAGCGCGAAGGCGAGCTCGCGCTTCATGGCCCGCGGCGGCGGCGGCGGCGGAGATGAGGCGCAGACACTGCCACCGGGGGAGGAGGAAGAGGAGGCGGGCATGAGGAGAGAGAGGAGATCCCCTTTGCTGCTAGGATTGCATGGTGGGGTTGCTAGGGTTTGGATTGGATGCAGCGCACGGGAGGAGGAAGAGAGAGATCGATGGAGAAGACGATGAGGCCTTCCCCTTCCAATCGCAGTTAATTCATTCTGGCCCCCTTCTCTTCCACCTCATGAGGAAAGCACTGCCCCCGATTCAATTTAATTACTACTACCAAACAATGCCTTTCTTTATGGGCCATGGCCTTCTGCTTTTGCGGGAAATTTGCCTTTTGGATTTGTTTTCAAATCCGCTCGCTCCTTTTCCTTTTCTTGCTAGAGTAGTGTTTTCGAAATTTTGAGCAGTCGTATTTTGGAAAAAGGGTGTGAAACGGACGAATGCCAGTTATCATATTTCCAGTGTGAAAAGTTTCTAGTTCTACTATCGTGTTTGTTCCGATTTCAGTCCAAGTATGTGAACGCATCCAAAATTACCATCTCACAAAGTAATCTGTATAGCATTTTGACGTTTCGTCAAACAAAGCTCGGTGCACGAAATTATTCCATGGATGGTTCTACCTTACGACATGCCACTGATGTTTGATCGACATGCACCGAGTGAAATCACTTCTAGTTAGCAACAAGCCTCCCATACAACATATGCCTCGTGTAAAACTTTTAGCACCACACACTATATGCCATGTATAAAACTTATAGCACGGTACATGATTATACACCAGCACAACATATGTAACAGCAACAAATATATCCAATGACCTCCACACAGAAAATGAACTAAACAAAGGTGTCATTTGGTCTAATGATCACCTGCAGATACTACACTGCCGTTGAAAGCACCAAAGTCCATTAGCGCCATAGGACACCATGGATCCGACCTTGCTTCACACTCTACACCCAAGAGCATTTGGGTTCTGCAACAATGCCTTCTTGATATTCACGAAAAATATAACATCTGAAATCAAACGAGCTGACACTATCTATCTCTGTAGAAATATAGAACACATCGACCACGGTTGCCCTCTTTTCACATTTCAGGGGGGAATGAAAGGAATCTGAAAGAGCCCTCTTCCGTCTATAAATCCATAATCATCCCCGTCATCAAACCTTTAATCTGGTTCAAACAAAAGAAGGTAACATCAGTGAGTAACAATTCCAATGTACACCTAGGCTTAACATGTGCATCTGAAAACAGATATCTGGTTGAAAAACAGATATCTTTGCAGTCAACATATTATGACCTATATTTATTTACAATAAGGACATATCAAGGACAGTATGATCCATATTTACCTCTTTATTATTCATCCCTATGATGTTTTTGAGATCATCAATCTGTAAAAACCAAGGAATCAGCTTAAGTAACATTCTACACACATGTCCCATCATTTGATTCCCCTACAATGCTCACCTCTTTAAATAGCTCCGGCGTCTCCTCACGGCGCTCGATTATATAATTTGCCCTTTTCTCTCCAATTCCCTGTACAATCAACAGCATGTTAGCAAGAAAGAAGTAATCTTTGGGATACCGTTACCTCTGAGTTCTGATCTAACCTTAAGGCTTTTTAACTG
The DNA here is from genome assembly GCA_007726485.1 of Eragrostis curvula. Lineage (NCBI taxonomy): Eukaryota > Viridiplantae > Streptophyta > Magnoliopsida > Poales > Poaceae > Eragrostis > Eragrostis curvula. The sequence continues at coordinate 183,586 of RWGY01000732.1, read as the reverse complement.
ATCCCTGCAATTGATGTTGAAACATGTGTTAGGGAAACGAAAAGAACACCAAGTCAGTGAGAAATGCTAGGCTGACAATACTCACTTATTAGCGCTATTTAGAAACGTCAAACACTCCTTGATGGCCAGAGACTTCTGTTTTGTGAAGAAAAGAGAGATGACTTAACAGGAAGGATAATCAAACGATATAAATGCGTACAGAATATTAGGAAAAAAGTAAGTAACCTGAATCCCTGTGCTGCACTCATGCGAATCTTCAGCATGCCTGAATTTCAAGTGTACCGCTGGAGTTTTCGGTTCAGGTAAATCTGTGGAAAAGTCTTGCGCACCAACCATGTCTAATTTCTGTTTCGTTACGCTCAATGGTCTGGCGTTAAGACTTTTCAGCGTGTTTGATATCTCCCTGAGACGGTCGGTCAGATTTGGAGAGGATTCAGTAGCAGCGTCCGGAGTCTTCTCAACAGCGTCATCTGCAATTGAGAATGCACTCATACTTCCTATTCATAAATAATTTTCCAAAGAAAAGGGAGTCAAGAGATGCTTTGTACCAGCTACATCAGATAAGCACATCTTTTCCAAGTTAGTGCATGAATGATCTGCATGCAAATCTGACAAGGAGTCCTGAACAAGTGAACAAAAAAACTACATGTTTATGATATGTATAAATGTGAATTGCAAACACCAAACGATCAGATATTTCTTAAATGGATATACACCTCTTCCTGCATGCTACTTGATACCAGTTCTGGCATGCTGCAAGGTACCACTTCTATAACCTTTTCTGCTTCATTAAATCCCTGCAAGTTGATCCAATATATGATCATCATTAGTTCTAAAATTATCATATTCTTGCGGTGCCACTGGAAGGAAACTAAAGTACCTCAGCAGGTAATGGACCTTGAATTTCCATGCCAAGTGATGACTGCAACTCCTGTGAAATGATGCACAAAGTCCCAATATAAATAAGCACGCTGATGATCGATTAGATATGCGCATATAAGCTGCTGATATTACATACCTCAGCTTTTGTTACCTTACTAGTTGGCGCAGCAACTATTTCATCTTCCTACATAGTTCATAAATTGCAACTTGGAGCAGTAAGTAACACGAGAATGATACCTTAAACCGACCAACATGCTCCTCACGCACAAGAACACAGAAAAGAAATCAGTTAAAATATCAAGTTACATACCTTTTGTAAATTGGTGCCTGGACAGAACAGTTTCCTGCACAACAAAAAGTTGGTTACAGTGGGTATACATACAGAAAGGGTTTGAAATTTTCAGGGGTTAATTAACAGTTTGGTACCTTCCACTCAAGGCAGGCTTAACACCCCTTTGATTTGCATAAGTAGAGAGTGCGCTTGCAGGCTTTTTGGACAAACATGTGGTTATTTTGGACCTGCATAAAACTAAAACCACCGTGAGTTTCACATTTTAGCAAAGTGAAAAGGCTCGAAAATTGGTACTTAACGAATGAGAATGTGACCTTTGATTGGCAGCAGGGGTTCGACTTGCTTTTACTGCACTTTTATTGAACTGGCTCCTGTTGTGCTTGTCAAGTACTGACCTTGATAAGTTCTTAGCACCAGCAGAATGGTTTGCGTTTGACTTTGAAGAGCTTCTAGTACCCAAGGATAAATTGTAGCATTGCTCATTGACCACTTGGCTTGAGCGAGAAGCCAAGCTAAGAGTAGAAACAACGTCTTGGCTGGAAAATTCATCCTACACCAAGGAGGCAAACATGTATTTAGATTGGCATGGTAGCATCTAGTCTATTAATTCCAACAGGTATGAACATCTCATAGAAGAGAGTATGTAAATATGCATAGTTTAAGAACAGGACTATTGTGAGCCACATTCCATTTTTAATAAAATCTGCTATCCTAACTCATCTGATGAGAGAGGACAGTAGTACAAAACGGAGGTGTTAAGTAGCCTTACCAGACATGCTATTAGCACAGCGTTGTTTGTCTTGCATAACGAATCTTGGAGAATACGCGTCAACTTGCTCTGCCTGTAGGGTATGAAGGCCTGGTTGCTGTTGAGGGACTGTACAACATTCATTAAGGCATAGATGGTTTTGTTACAGTTTGGTAGAGCAAGGCCTCCACCATTGTTCCTCTGCTTGGGATCAACATAGCCTGGCGAGGTGAGAGAGCAGAAACTAAATACGAAGTAATGCACGAGACACCGTGGTACTGTAATAAAGAAATTGCAGTGCATGAACGAGAAGAGCAAACCTGCCAGAACGAGAAAATGCATCTTTGCTACAATGCATTCTTTGCCTTCATGGTCGAATCTAGAAATGTAGACAATAAAGCCACGGTGTCCGCCTTTAGGTTTGGAGGGATGTTCTGGCATGTTGGTGCCGCAACTACAGAGATCCGCAAACTCCTGGATTGAGTTGACATGAAGCTGCAAGAAACGACGATTAATGGGATGCAAGAAACAAGAGAGCAGGGGCGTGTGAGGGAGGAGCAGAGAGTGAGTACCCTGGAAAGGCCCTTGAGGTTTGTCCTTCCATCGGCGCCCTCTAGTACGAGAACCTCGTTGTCCTTGGGCTCCAACAGATCAAAGACATGATTGTCTTGCAGCACCTGATACGCAGAGACGCTGACTGCAGCACCGATGGGGTGGGAGAGGAGGAGGATCTGTTCCATGGCCATGGTGAGCAAGCCTGCAGGTTGGCCCTGCATTGGTATTAATTTCCGAATTCGCATCATGAGTGAATTGAATTAGTGGGTGGGTACAGCAGAGCAGAGGAAAGCAAAGCAGTGAATGAAATGAAATCAGAAAAAAGGAATTGTACCATGATTAGGTTGGTTTTGGCGGTGGCACCGCAGGCGACGACACATGAGTTGGTGCCCCTGAATATGGCATCTACGAGCGGCTTGACCTCGTCGTTGAAGATGTGGTGGCAGGAGTCGTCATCCTTGGGATAGAATCCATCGAGCCTGTAGTCGCAATCCTTGCGTAGGGGCGGTGCTCTGCAAATGAAGCAGGAAATTAGAGCAGGTTGAGGTGATGAATTATACTCCATTGAAATAGCAGCGGAGCGAGCAAGAGTACCCTGGGGTGTCCTCGTGGAGGGGGAGGAGGGAGACGACGGCGGAGGAATCTGCATCGGAGACGACGCGGGTGGCGACCTGGAAGGAGCCTCCTTGTGTACCACCGGGGCAGATCCTGGCGATGACTCTGACTGGGGCGGGGTGCCTGATCCGCCGGGAGTGGGAGGAATCGGGGGCGGCGGCGGCTTCCATCGCAGGAGGAGAAGGGGGAGGAGGAGGTTTGTTTCGTGTTTGTTGTCCGCGGCTGCTGGCGATGCTAGCCGTTGTCTGCGACAGACAGAGAGAATGGATGCCCTGCCTCTCCTCTCCGCTCCCCCTTTTGAATTCCCTCCTCGTTCCGATCCCCCCCACCCACCGGCCAAGCGTATCGAGGAAGGAAGGAAACGGAAATACTAAGTAATAATGTTGTGGCAGGCTGGGCCTCTTGCTCGCGCTCGCGGCCCGGCCCAACACCGCTTGCCTTCCTCTCTCTCTCCCACTGCTCTTCTTTCGGTTCCCTCCGCCGCGCCGCCGTGAGACGAACGATGGCCGAGGGGATTCCGGTCGTGGGCATGGGTGGCGCTTACGGCGGCGCCGTGCGTGCGGTGGAGAGCGCGTCGGGAGAGACGATGCTTCTCTGGGGCCTGGGTCAGCCGACGGCGCACCGCAACAACGCCTTGGTCCGGCAGGCCGCGCACTCCTTCGAACTCGACGCCTGCGGCCGCCGCCTGTCGCTGCTCCAGTCCCCCTCCTCCATGTCCACCCCCGGGGTCACCGGCGCAGTCGTCTGGGACAGCGGCGTCGTCCTCGCCAAGTTCCTCGAGCACGCCGTCGACTCTCGCCACCTCGTCCTCCGCGGCACCAGAGCGGTGGACCTGGGATCCGGGTGCGGCCTCGTCGGATGCGTGGCGGCGCTCCTGGGAGCCCACGTCGTCCTCACCGACCTCCCCGACCGCCTCAAGCTGCTCCGCAAGAACGTCAACCTCAACGTCGACGACCCCCACGTCGCCGGCTCAGCGAGGGTCACGGACCTCGTCTGGGGGGATGACCTGCACCCCAACCTGTTGCAACAGCAACCACTGCCCGATTTCCGTACGGACTCTATCCTCCTCCTTCGATTCATCCTTCCTGCTGCAGCAAGCATTTTTTTCTTTCGGATTCAGAATTGCTCCTCTGCTCGACTCAACCAGTGCTCGGCTCGGACGTCATCTACAACGAGGAAGCGGTGGACGACCTGCTGCTCACGCTCGACCAGCTCTCCGGACAACACACCACCATACTGCTCGCGGGAGAACTCCGCAACGGTCGGTACTCTCATTTTTTCTCTCTTCTTCTTTCCAAAAAGGGACGACCAGTCATCTGTCAACCAACCAGCTGATAAATCTCATCTCCTTCAGACGCTGTGCTGGAGTGCTTCCTAGAGGCGGCAATGGACAACTTCCTCGTTGGCTGCATCGAGCAGGACCAGTGGCACCCTGATTTCCGCAGCAACCGTGTTGCCTTGTTCATCCTAGTCAAGAAACCACCAAACACCACAACAGACTGACTAGTGCCCTCCTCTTGTCTTTGGTCTGCTGCAGCATTTTGCCATAATTTATCACCAACTGTTTGGTTTGGTTCATTGTTATAGTTTCGACTATTTCAATTCACCTGTGAGCCTATTGTTATGTACTATGTGATTGCCAAACATTGCCTAAGTTAAGGTCCGCCACGCCTTGGTGGAGATGTGAGACAACATGGCAAGCGTACTGCGAATCAGCCGCTACTACAGTGTTCGCGGTTCATCTACTACAATGTTCGCGGTTATTTTTCAAACAATCGCTACAGTAAAACAACGGTTTCTAGACTTACCAAACAAACCCGTAATAGTTAACCAAACAAATCTTTGGAAAAAGAACAACAGAGATTCGGAATATGTTGCGACCTCCGCTCTCTCACTATGTTACTGTACTTTTATACTGTACTTTCATTTGACATTTTAATTTAACGTGAATTTTGTTTGTCTCATCTAACCCGATGTGCGAAGGGATGAACATAATGTCCTTTTCGCTTTGTTGATAATTCGGTCAGAGCGACAAGAGGTAATTCGACCAAGATGCTTCCAGGGGTTACCAGAGGGAGCCCAGTCCATCTAAAAAAATGGGGCCCAGTTAAGTGGGGCCCACTGAAAATAGTCAGAGAACACGTACCCTGTAGAAGCAGGTCACAAAATCGAACCAAACAAATCCCTCCGGTTTCATTTCTTTCGTTCACAAACGACTCCTGTTTTTCTCTCCTCTCTCTCTCTCCCGTACGAGGAAGAAGGAAGGAATTTCCATCCAAATCCAACAAATCCTCGGAGAGAGAGAGAGGGGGAGAGATCCAAGAGAGGGATTGAGAGAAATCCATTGCTTCCGCGTCAATCGATTTGGTTGCGGCCATGTCGTGGTTCTCCTCCTCCTCCGCCGCCGCCGCTTCACCGGCGCCGCTGCGCTTCTACTGCCACCAGTGCGACCGCGACGTCTCCATCGCGCCTCCCGCATCCCCCGACGCCGACGTCCTCTGCCCCCTGTGCGGCGGCGGATTCGTCGAGGAGCTCGACGACGCCCCGAACCCTAGCCTCGGCAGCGGCAGCTTCGTCTTCGCCTCCCCGCCCTCCTTCGATCTCCGCCACCCCAGTGACCTCTCCGCCTTCTTCGGCCCTCCCTCCCCCAGCCCCGCCGCCTCCCCCACCTTCGACCCCTCCAACTTCCTCCACGACCACTTCGGAGGCATCCTCTCCAGCGGCGCCACCATCCAGATCGTCATCGAGGGGGGAGGCGGTGGCATCCCCGCCCTCGCCCCGGGCCTCAGCCTCGCCGACTACTTCATGGGCCCCTCCGGCCTCGAGCAGCTCATCCAGCAGCTCGCCGAGAACGACCCCAACCGCTACGGCACCCCGCCCGCCGCCAAGTCCGCCGTCGCCGCCCTCCCCGACGTCACCGTCTCTGCCGACATGATGCAGGTAGACGGGGGCGCGCAGTGCGCCGTCTGCATGGACGACTTCCTCCTTGGTGCCTCGGCCAAGCAGCTCCCCTGCAAACACGTCTTCCACAAGGACTGCATCATCCCCTGGCTCGACCTTCACAGCTCCTGCCCCGTCTGCCGCTTCGAGCTGCCCACCGACGACCCCGACTACCAGCCCCAGCGCCACCAGGCCTTCTCTTCTTCAGCTCCTGAGGCTCCTCCTGCTGCTGCTGCTTCTCCCAGGGTGGCCGAGAGAAGGTTCAGGATATCCCTGCCTTTGTCTCTCAGGGCTGCCTTTGGTGGTGGTGCCCAGGCGGAGACCAGCAATCCAACCGCTCAGCCTCAGAACCACGATGATGAGCCTTCTGGTGAAAACAACAGCAATGCCACTGGTGCTCCTCAAAGCAGTTACGATGATCTTGACTGAAGCGATCTGACAAAGAGGAATGAGGAGGTACAAACAGTACCAGACTACATTAACAACTATAATCAGGCTACCTTGCTTTCTTGCTTGTACATGCCAGTTCACTAGTTACTATTGTTGTGTTACTACATTTCCGTGCTTTATTAATGGTATAGCTTTGTCATAAAAGAGTGCAATATTGGGCATGCTTGATTTGGAAGGAGTTGCACTGTGCAAGTTGATGTAGGTAGCCGCTATTCGTAGACAGACATCACCCAGACTAGGGGCTGTCGTAGGCTGTCTGAACAGCGACTAGACGGTCTATACATTTTGTGCCATAACAGTAACATGCAAACAAATAACAATGTGTTCTATTCTACCTATTTCTGTGTTGAAATTTGAGGAATACTTTCTGAGAAAGAAGTGCAAGTTCAATTGCTCTCAGATGCACAAATAAATAATCATCACAACAATTTGAATAAATTGGAGCCGGATGACCTGACGGAGAAGAGGAGTTCAATGAAGTGTCCCAGTCATAGCTGCGATTTTTCTGTTTGATTCCGTCAGGATTATAGTGTTGGGAAAAAAAACATTCTCCAGTTGTTTTAGTGATTCTTTAATGGGTATGGCTAGACTAAATGTGCTCCAAAATTGTGAAAAGAATTTCAATTTTGATTTGTCAACCGAAATATGGGTGGATAAACATTTAGGAGGTTTTCCGGAGGTTTACTGTACCATGAGCTGGCTGATGGTGGCTTATCATTGATATATGGTTTGGTCATAAGTTATGAATTTGACTATACCCAATGCCTTATTTTGTTTTGTGCGTATTACTGGATCTGTTGATTTCATTGATTATGACATCATGTGTTTCTTTTTGCGCTATGTTTCCTCGCTTGATTCATGCTATAGTATATCCTTTTCTGCAATATATTTTGTCACCCCTTGCTTGTGAAACAACCAATCAGAACTTAAGATCTTTTATGCTATTTATTGTTATTCTTAAGTTTGTAGTCCTCTACAAGTGATAGTTTTATGTGGTCTCCTTTTTTTTTTTTGGGTCAAATTCTTGAAATTTTGAGGACTGTTGGTAATTCTGCTGGTCCATTTTATGAGAGTTGGCTCTTCAAGGGAGGGTAAGGTGGTTGCAGTCATGTAAGATTGGTTGACATTAAGCACATAAATTTCAGCCAGTTTCGTTCCTTGTAGTATTAAGTTAATTTCCAACATCAATGATCTGCATTATTTGCCAAAGATGCTCGTGTAGAGAGGGTCAGTGCATCTGCATCTGCTTTTGTATACGCGGCTGCAATGTGACTGTCACTCTTGGTTCCTTGTTCTCCTATCCTGACGCTATGCAAATTTTGGAACGAGCAGATGCTGCGTTTATGTTGCTATATTTGTGCTTCTTTCATCCTTGTGGAATTCCGAATATAGTGTTGCATAGGGTTTAATGTGCGACAACTTGGACGTTTTACTGATGTATGGTATATTTTGCAGGGCAAGTCACGGGAGAGGTGAGATGGGGGCATTGGCGATGCAACAAAACTTGGCACAGTAGAATGCTTGCCTGAATGGAGAGAAGGCTTGCTTTGTTTCTCATTCGGTGCTTGGGATGTATTTAAAAAAAAAAAAAAAAAGAGGGAGAGTGTGTGAGGAATGCATGTACTCTTTTGCTGTGTTGGTGGTTGTAGAGATTATTTTTCTTGCCTCATTTTGGACAGTAGATGGAGGCTGAAAAGGAAAGTGAATGATGCCTAGTTATACATTATATCGTGTTTTGATTTACATACCTGACCAGTGTGTTGGAGCGGTGTTTGTTTGTGCATGGGTTGTAGATTGCTCACGTCTGATGAGCGTTCAATGTTTCGGGCTGAGGATTTGGCAGCAGTAGAGATGTTGTGTTCTGCCAATGCGTCGGCAAGGGTTGCTGACACTGTGCTGCCACTGCGTTGTTGTTGATGAGCTCATAAAGGAGAGGCATACATAACCCTCCAATCTCGTGGATTACCTGCGAAGTCCTGCTCCTATAGTGTATAACTAGAGTTCGATTGTCTGATACATTGATGTTGTTGAGATGGCTGTTCAGCATTGATACCAACAACATCGCCGATGCCTCGCCAATTGGGGGTCCCTGTACATCAGCTGGAGCTGCTTCTATGGTGGTGAACCAGGTGATTGGTGATGACTTCTTGTGGATGAAGGTCCTGGTTCAGCCCGTCGTTGCACATCATCTGTCTGTTGTGGCTTGTGGAATCGTTGCGTCCGGGACTCCACCAGGTAGCATCCATCAAAAAGCATTTCCCCTCTCTTCCTTACCTGCCCGTCAAGCCGTATCATGGGCACCTTCAGTGCTGTGTATAACGGGTGCTATAGATGCATCACGCGTCCGATATTGGATGCCTGAGTCTAGTCTCAGGTGCCTGACGAGTCAAGCAGCTCCGACCAAACACTTAACCCATCCATCACCAGGGGTCTCCCTATGCCTACGGCGCTGACCCATACTGTTCAGAACCATTTATAATAAATAATGTAAACTTTGAAAAACTTCTGATGGACAGAAGGGGGTGTAGCTCATATGGTAGAGCGCTCGCTTCGCATGCGAGAGGCACGGGGTTCGATTCCCCGCACCTCCATTTAATTTTGTTTTTTAACATCGGAGATCCTTTCAGTAAAAAGGCTCAAATCTGGTCACGATGCCTCTCCTTATCTTAACTAATAAAGCACGAGTTACCTATTTTTTGTTGGCGTACCTAAATCTTATGTACCCAACCTCAGATCCACATTTGATTGCTATCGTCATCACTACCTCCACCATCGGATTTAAAAATATGTAGAGCCATCACAGGAAATGCGACACCTTGCGACACAATTACAATAGAGAAAGTTTAACATTTGAGGATAAAAAAAAATGTTTTTTTACCAGACACCGGTCTACCCTCCCTCAACACCCCCCCAACCCACGCCCCGAATTCTTGTCTTTCCTATTGCACACGCTTCGCTTTCCTTTCCTAGCGATCCTCATGCCAAAGTTTCCTTGCAAACAAATTTTGAACCATCTTATTTGCCAATCCCCCAAAAAACGCTAGCTTTCCTATTGTATACGCGTCCCTTTCCTTGGAAACCAAGACGCATGCCTTTCCTGCCTGTCTCCACCAAGTTTTCCTTCCAATCAAATTTTCAACCACGCCCCATCGCCGCTCTCCATCGCCAGCCAACGATGCCGCACCAGATCACCGCCGAGTAGCTGGCGATGGACCACTCGGGACGCTGCCACCGCCGGCCGCGGCGGTGGTGCCGCTGCCCCGGCAGTTCGAGTACTACCCGCCGGTCGGGGGACATCGTGGATTTTTTACCAAGGAGCTGCAGGCCGAGTAGGAGGTGGAGCACCCGCTGGTGGAAGGGGTCGCCAATAAGGTTGTTCACAAGATTACCAAGCAGGTGTTGTTGTTTATTCTTTTCTCCCCTCTATATGATTAGATCAATCGCAACATGGTTATTATTTATGTGGTCGATTTGAATGTACGATACTGGGATTCTTTCACTGAATTTGTGTTTGTGACGGCAGCATTGGAGCCAACACCAGGTGCTCCCCAGTTCAATTCGACCGGCTTGATGTTGCCTCCAATTTCTCTAGATCGTTTTTTTGACCCGGTCATGATGTGCGTCTTCACAGGAAGAGAGACCTTGGAGGCAGGCGACCAGGGCCCAGGAATGACCCCCCACCCCCCAGGTAATTGCGATGACGACGATAAGCCATACAATGCAACTGGTTTGTGATTTGTTCCCCGAATAGCTGTAGTGTTTGATGTCCCGAGCGAATTCTTGATTATTCTATTTGGGCACTCTTGATGTGGCCTCAATTTGGGGATCTGCAGATGGTGAGAAGTGGAGGAGGAGGAGCAGAAGGTTGTTATCATGGGGCATGAGGCATCCAGGTTCTGCAAGAATGCGGTGGCGGCAGGCAACCTGCTATCTTTGGATCAGCTAGCTTCTGAATGTGGCACAGCGCCACATTTGAGTCATCCATCCATCTCTGGCGACCGTGGAGATGACTACTCTCACATTCATTCACGAACATTCGCTCATGGTGGTTGTCAGCGTCCTTCGTTCCCTCATTCAAGCTACGCTCTGGATTGCAGACCCATTCAGAATTGCAGTTATTGAATTTGTATGGACTGACACACCACAGTTGAGGTACTGGACTCGATCTAGGTTCAGAACAAAGTGCTTGTTTTTTCTTGTCTCCCCTACTCAATTTCTTTAGTTGAAATGGGATATAATTTGGAGGGAGGCTGTGGATTCTTTTTCTGCCTCGTGAGGGTGAGTTTGCTTGTCTGTTTATGAGATGCGATGGGTTTTACATGTATGATATGGTCTGATCCTTTGGTGCTAATCTTTCATTGGATAATAGCTTTGTTTGCACGTCGGTACTTCTTGATTTTAGTCACTTAATTGATCTCGATTATTTGGACATAATGTTGAACTCTGTAACAGGGGCGGACGACCTTGACCTGGTGCTGAATCATTGTGCATGCAATGGAATGAGTTAAGTTTGTGACCTGAGTTGGTTGATCGTTTAGGGAGGGCATTATCCGACCGTTGTTGCTGGCGAACTTCGTCAAGTTGACACAGGTGAGAAATAAGAACCCCTACATCTCACCATTCTTTAGAAACAAGATCCCCTACATCTCACCATTCTTTTAGTATCTATCCATCGCCAAATGATTTTAGCAACAAATTGATTATTTTCATCCATTTCAGCTGCCTGATCTCTGCACCACAGCCGCGCTACCCTGCAATGCACACTGCTCATTGCTGCCAACGTCATCCAGGTATTCTTCCCTTACTCTTTTGAAGTTGACTTCTCTTGCGGTGTGTTCAAAAACTGTGTACACGAATGACAGGGGCACAATGCTACCCATAATTCATCGATTGGTGTACAAATTGCTGTGAATGTGTTGCTTTGCACAACAAAAGTTTTGGTTCTTAATACATTGAAACTGATTGATTTATGTATTTTTTTTTGTGGTTAAAGAAATTGCAGGTTGCTACCAAGACGTGGCTTAAAGAAAATGAGGTTGATCTTGCATGGTTTTCCAGTAATGAATAAAATATGACTAAGTGCATGTTCTTTGGTTACATGACTAATTGTTCTTCTTTTTATTAAGTAGTTCATGCGTGTCACATTGATTTAAAGAGTACCTCTGCAAAGATTTGGGCAGTCTGGTGCTACATTAGTCATTTTTTTAAAAAAAAAACCCAAAAAATCCTCTGTATACAGGAATAACTTTGGAAAGAATATTTTGGGAGCAAGGTCCATCAAGTTAAATCACAGGAATGACTTCTAACCAATACCAGGAATTCTTGTCTTGATTATAGTTGATTCTTTCATGAGATAAGCATATGTGGTGTAAACTTGGGCTTAGGAGGTAAAGCTTTTTCATTGGTTCATGTTTTTACCATTCATGTTAGAGGATCGAACTAGCCACATCAAGACAATTGTGGATTGCTTTCTGAAAATTTCAAGCATGCAATGTTGGCGGTGGTTATAGCTTGTGAATTGATATTTTAATCATGTCAGGAGTTTAGGGAGATTTGCTTTGAATCCCTGACAACGACATCAGTAAAATATTATGCAGACATAGAAATTGTGTTGCCCTTGTATAATGAATCAAATGGGTTCATGGATATCCAGTAACAATGACATTAACTTTTAATCTGTGTATATAATGTGTTCCATAATAAATCAAATTGTTCTGTAATGGTGTGGCTTTAATAAGAAGTGTGCAGATGAAGCATGGCTTTAATATGAAAATTCATGCCACTATGAGCATGCTGGGAGTCGAATACAAGACCTTTGCCCGCCCAGATAGTCTATGTTGCTTAGGTATCATCTTTTTCTCATGTTTATCATGCTCTGTGAATAACTGCAGATGAAGTGTGATGTTTAAGCTTTTGGACTGTTGTATACTTGCCATGTTTTTCCTTTGAGTTCGTGTACTTGCCATTTAAGATGGGCCGATGGAGGGGCATCTTATTGTGTCAAGGTCTAAAATTGGCTTCCCTCTTTAAATCTGATATCCTCATCGAATGATTTTATTATCCTCTTTAGCGTGCCATTATTTTTCATATGCTGTTAAAATGGTCCATTTTGGTCAGTAAATTTTAATTTATTTCTTAACAAACTTACAAGCATTTGACTATCAGTACCTTGAACTGAAAGTAAACTTCAACCCTAATATTTATTTCCTTTCATCGTATTATATCATTATATTTGATATAATCTAATTGGTGCTTTGCCATTTTTTGATTGAAATTCGGAGGGACCTTGCTTGCTTGGTGATTGATGCTCGAATGCAGGTGATCGGATTAGTATAAAATTGCATGGTATCACATTTTAATTACTCTACAGTGAACCAGCCTCTTGAAATTTCTTAAGCACCCTTTGTCACCAGATTTCATTTTTATCTTCCTTTGAGTTCTTTTATGATTGTAGTGTTTCTGATAGGTAATGCCTTGAAGAATCTTCAAAATTGACATGTCGAACCAGTCATGATATTTATTCCTTTTCTGTTGTTCCATCCCAGAGCTGCAGAAGAGTTCTACTAGAGTGAAACTTCTGAGAGATTATCCAGAAAATGGGGAAAAAAAAACTCGACCGGTGGGGATAAGACCACCCCCATGACTTTATTTGATAGAGAAGGTCAACCTTTGGATCTTTTGATCCAGAGCATGATAATTCCTATACTGAATGGTGAGTTTTATATTTGGATCTCCTGCACCAATACTGTTGTACCAGATGGGCACTATTTGGTGGTAGCTGCTAGCAACATTGAATAGATGTTGTTTGCTGAGATGTTTCACGTGGTCCGTCAGCTGTACATTAACATTTGGAGTTAACGTAGCCTTTTGAACCATGATTGAAATATCAATAGGTAGGCACTCAACTAATTTGGAATTGCATTTTAAAGCTATGTATGAATCTGGCATTGCCACTTTGGCATTTCTGACATGACAGGGGTTGTCCGCCACTGGCACGCGAATGGAGTGTTTGGGATGAGGAAAGAAGTTTGGGTGATGAGCAATCTGGTGTGGAGCAGCAAGCAATTGATAACATGGAGCAATGAAGAGAGGATGACACTGGCAGTGCGTAGTGGATGATAAAGTACAGTTTCTAAACATCTTTTATATTTCTTATCTTTTATCTAGATTTCTATCTCGATGGCCCAATGCATATCGGTCGTCCATTTGAGTCATTTCTGGCACCAAGGCTCGACTGGTTATCTATTTTTTTTATTGTTGATCAACTGATTATTAGCCAAGCCGGTGGATTTTATCCTTTTTGACATGAACTAATCTCTGGTGGTCAAAGTGAGTTGGCTTTTCGTTTCTCTTCGTCTTTTCTGCAGGCACATGTCGATAAAGAGACTGCACAAAGCGATTATGCTGGTGCACTAAGAAAATTGTCAAATTTGATCTATTTGACAATTTGTTTGGTAGGATGTACATTAACAAATAGTACTTAACTATTGTATTTGCCATTGGTTTGTTGGTCACCATGTTTTCCTTCTGGATCAGACGGAACATGTGCCTTTTTTTTATGATCAAAAAATTGTCTGTGTTTCCCAGAACTACTATATTTGTTAGTTGAAAGTTATGATTGTGCTGCCCAGTCTTTTACATCATTAAATGAAATTAAACTGTTTTATTGGATTCATGGTTTATATTTGGGACATCTAGACTACCCAGTGTTTCACATGCAAATGAAAGTTCTGGTTTGAACATCTAGACTGTTGGGCATATCTTTAAGTTTAGTATGCTCTAAAATAGGTACCATAAGAGTTGTCCTGTTATTGCAGTGTTGCTGCAATGCAATGAAGAAGTCTAAGGTTCATCAAACTTGACCATTTTTTTCTATCTCACTTTGAATTTTGAAATAAGATCACCTAATGTCATTCTTGGGGCTGAACGTAGTTTGGATTGCTACGTAACTATTCATGTATTTCCTCTTTTCTGGATGGAATATGGAAGAGTGTGGAGATTGGTTAGGCAAATATGCATTTATGCCATTTTATGCAACTCGCAGGTCTACGATAAATTGTGTCATACATATATTGGATGTTTCTTCTTTCTGATCAATTAGAACATTTTTTACACTTCCAAAAGTTATGAAATTAAATTTGTGGTATGGAGTGAGAAGCTATGTTGTTGACAAAACATTGTCTTCTTCACATACTGTATCTGATATGGGGATAGTCTTATGTAATATAGGGTTCAATTTATAAAGCAGTTTTCGCAAAAGTATCAAATTAAGTAATATGGGGTTGGTCAAGTCTTACGTTGCCGGACACCCCGTCCATGACAACCTTCGGTGGAAGGCCGGACCTATTCTCAAAACAACTCACTCATCAAGGAGATAAGTACCCATCTCATGTTAGTTCTTGGACCGAACCAAAGCCATGTCCGTGACCGTGGACTCGGCTATTCGAATAGATTTTAACACTATGCAGAGGTTGTACGCTGTACCCAAAAGCTGAGTACATCACAAGCCATTGCGCGACGTGGGTGTGAGGACTCACAAAGCCATTACCCATCACACCATCATCCCGACTAATCGCCATGGGAGTTATCCAGGTATCTTGTCCTCATATCTAGGCCTTCAACCGGGTCGCACATGTTTCCATCACGTCCACCTTCTCCATAGGCTCCCATTGCATCTCCAGCCACCGGGCGATTAACAGACTAGCTGGCGGGATTTATACTAAGCCATGCTGCATACACGGAAATGTGGTCGCACTGGATAAACGGCCAGGTAGGATGTCACAAAAGCAACTCGGTCCTTATACGAGCCAAGGCAATCATCTCCACAAACATGAACCCACCATAGAGGCAGCGTTCATCTCCCATAAAATTTGTCATAAGCGCACCATATCTTCCATAAATATCATCGTAACCATCACCTCGGCTCTAACCCAAGTTCATTCATTCATCTTATCTTTAGTTATCACCCAACCTTACTACTACCACACAACACCAATCACGGTTTTCATATTTACAAAAGTTAAGTATAAGTAGAGCATTTAGTGATACACAGTCCTAAGCATTCTATAACAAGGTAGTCATCCATGCATAAGTAATGTTCATACATGGATATCCTATATTTCACAGGGAATAAATTAGGACAGGTAATATAAGGCTCATTGGTCTTGGTTATACTACTCAAAGGTTTTGCAATCATCAAGTCAAGCATTTCATGCAATAAAATGGCTTCTATGGGTTGTGTTTATAAAACATAGGATCAATATGATCAAAAGGGAAATGGATTGTGACTTGCCTTCATTGACATCCTCGTGGAGATCATTCTCAAAGTCTATGGCTCCTGGTTCCTGCTCCTCCTCCTCCTCGTACTCTCCGTTAGCTACGGTACACGAAATCGGCACACAAACAAACAAGCAACAAACACAAATAAATACAAAAGAAATAGAAGATGAGCTCTGAAAAATATGAAACTGGACATGATGGATAGAGCTTGAATTTAGATAAATTTAGGAGGAAGGATGAGGTCAATCGGAGCTCGGACAAGGGAGATATTGAATTTACAGTGGAGGCTATTGGATTAATCCGAAAATAAATTCGGCAAGGAAATAACAGCGCTACGTGCTGGGCTGCCGCTGGTGTCTCGGTCAAGGAAAAGGGCTTGCTGGTTTTGTGGGCCTGCGAGAGAGGTTTACGGGCTCTATCCTATGAGAATCAGGTTCGGGTGGGAACTATGAGAATTTCAATCTAGGTCATATGATCTTGATCTAAGGGGAGCGCATAGGGAGAGCTGAGAGGGAGAATTTGCAAAAGTATTATTAAGTGGGCGGTGATTTTGCAAATCCCCCCTCCCACCTGAATTCATGCGTCCCATTGGATCAAAATCATATGGTCCAGTCCAGATTAGAGTTCTCATTCTCACACGAATCTGGTTCTCATAGGATACGTTGTCCGATTAACTAATGGCTGGATAGTTGGACTGGTTGGACAACTGAGTTACGGGACTGAGAATAGAAACAGAGTTCTTTTTTTTTTTTGTGGCGAGAAACAGAAACAAAGTTCGTCCTCTGTTCGCCATGCATGAGCTCTGGAAGCTCGAATCCAGCATGGGGAAGAAGGGGAGGATGGCTAGGAGTTAGGGGAAACGGATCCTCGGCTCGTGGCGCATCAATTTGGGGAAGGGATGCGGGGAGTGGCGGCTGCCACGGGGAAGAACAGGGGTGACCATGGCTGCTCGGGAGGAGCTCGGTAGAGTGAGTGAGGGGCGATTGAGCGGGCTGGGGAGGTGGAGTGGATCATGGGGGTGCTCTACGGTAGATCGACCGAGGCTAGGTGACGCCAGGGAGAGGGAATCGACGGGCGGTGCTCGGCCGGAGATGGAGCAGAGGAGGAAGAAGGGGAGGAGCTCACCTGCGAAAGGGTTGGGCAGCACGGTGGCGCAGGGGCTCGCGGGGAAGGCTATTTATAGCCAGAGGAGGGAGAGGCGAGGCTTGCCGCGGACGGCACGGCGGTGGTGCAGAGGCGACGGCGTTGCTGTGCGGCGCTGTGCTCGGGTCTCCGCTGCTGTGCACGAGTAGTGCAGGGCGTGACCGTGGCAGAGCTGGGCGGTGCGTCACGATGCGGCGTGGCTGGCGCAGAGCGACGGGATGGGAGCGGCAGCGGCGCAGCGAGGCACAGGGCGAGGTGCAGGAGCGAAGCGGCGTGTGCCACGGGCAAGTACGCACGGGCTGGCGCTGGCGTGCGGCTTTGGGGAGATGGGACTCGGGCGAGCAGCGGGGAAAGCGGCCAGTCGGTGCGTCGTGTAGCTTCTGGACGGTGCAGAGCAACGCGTGGCTCGAGCAGGCGGAGTGAAGGCGGTAGCTGGGCAACTCGGGAGTGAAAGCTTGTCCAGAGGTTGGTGAAGCTCTCCATACGTGTGTGCTGCTCCAGTGCTGAGGAGGAAGAAAGTGTTTGGGCTGATCGGGTCAGGTGGGCTGGGAGGCAGTAGAGTTGGGCTGGTCCAGGAGGGAGAGGAAAAATAAGGACGGACCAGGCCAAAAGGGAAAATGGCTGGTAGCTTGGGCTGAAAACGGCCCAGGTTGCAGAGAGGGAGAGAAAGGTTTCAGAAAGATTTTGAAAACTTCCGATTTTAGATTCGATTTGATTTTGCGAATTTTAAGGGTGAAGTTTCAGGGCGTTACATCGCCCTAGGATACACTCAGCTTGGAGCCATGTGCATGGTGTTGGAAAGACGTTATCATAGCCCTAAAATCCAGAAACAAATGCATGTGTTGTGAATTATGACTTCTTTCCTGATTTACGAACACCAATAATACATTAGTTAACCTTTTCAGATAGTGACAAATAGTGACATGATTGATTTATTGATTACACTATACATTAGTTGATAATAACTTCAACAAATAGTTTTTGAAATAATATTTAAATAGTAGGAAAGATAATTCTCGATGTGTAAAACGTACTTACAAAAATGTAGGTCGATATGAATTTCATATTACTTGAGAACATCCTGTAAAAAAAATAAAAGATTGGACATTTGATGTTTCATGATATCGTGTTATGTTTGAAAACTCCTTAATCCTTGGGAATGAAATGTCTTATGCAAATCGTCTTTAAAGAAAAACCCATCTTACAATAGGAGAAAATAAACATTTATTTATTGTCATTTCTCACATTTGTCCTAATTTTGTTTTTCACACCGGGTCCTCCCATACTTAGGTATCACCCTGGAGGCATACATGACACAAATGTTTTGATCCATGTGGTCGATGGAGTAAGGTGCAATTACTTTTTTTTGCATGATTATTTCAAAATTAATTCCTGAGCCATGCTGTTAGTTGAAAGGAAAAGGTCCATTTTACTCCCTCGAATAATTCACTTTCTCTATTTCACCCCTTAAACAAAATTATGGCTCACTTTACTCCCTCAAACAATTTCATTTCAAAATTCCACTTGTAATCTTATACACAAAAAATACTAACTTCAAAAAGGTGTATATTGCACCAAATAGAATTGTTTGAGGGAGTAAAATGAGCCATCATTTTGTTTAGGGGGTGAAATAGATAATGTGGATTGTTCAGATGAGTAAAATGGACTTTTTCCTTGAAAGAATGACTAACGACTAATTGATGTATGCTATAGTTGGTTATTTACTTTGTAAATCACTATTTGATGAAATCAACTATTCTTCCTCTTGATTATTCCTTTAGCATGATGGAAAGAGGAAAGTAATATTACATAGTGGATGATAAGCTGTCAATCTGTGGCATTTTTAATATCTCATGTTCAGAAAATATTAATTATTTTTAGAGCACACACATAGCGTTAATAAGTGTGCCTGACTGATTTTTTTTTAAAAAAAAGAAGTGTGCCAGAATCAAAACATGTCATTCCCTGCACCTTTGAGCCGTGCTAAAACAAGCTAATTCCAGTTCCCATTGGTTCTTCGTTTTGCTTACCATTGTCGATTATTCTTACAGTGTTGATGAAGTTTATGGAAGCTTATGGACAGATTATAGAGTACATTAGCATCTGGAAAGTGCTGAAAATCCGGCACTTAACCTATAGGCTGTGTTTAACCATTATAGTTTGTTCCGTTTTAGTAACATTCAATCAAAGATGGCAGCTCAGTCCTCTAGCAGTTTTTTGCACTGCAATTTAGTTGTAAGGTTTTATTATCTCTGAAATCTTTCCACCTGGATATTGTCCTGTAGGCTATAATAGTTGTGCTGCTCTTTTTATTTGCAGTATCTTTACAGTAACTTGGGGGGCAAAGAAGTTGCAGGGGATTTGCTAGGCACGAGCAAAAGTGAATACAAAATTCATCCAAACTGTCCACTTTTGTGTGTGAGGCTACATATCAGATGAATGTTGTGTCATTTTCACTTGTACAAACCAAAGGCTAGCAATGTGCATTTGATTTATGCATGTGTTAGAAATTTCATGCACACCGGAAAATGTCATGAGATGGAATATGCAAGTGATTGAGTTGTTGTTATTGGATGATTAAATGTCAAGAGTATGTATTTTTCCTTAGAAGTGTCCTTGGTCAGAGTATTGCTCCAATAGTTTGGGAAAAATCACAGGGGTGAATGTAAACGATAAGTTGTTTGTGAGTGTGAGGTGTGTTGTATTAGGGTTCTTTACCTTAAACTCTTCTTGCCGATACAATGATACGCAGCTCCATGTTTGAGTGAAAAATGTAGTTGTTATGGTATTTACAAAAATTCATTTATTCTCTTCATTGATATTTTGATGGAATGGTAACTGAATTCACGAATGTGAAATAGAAAAATAGGTACCATTACTATGGAGAGAAACAAGCTTTTTGAGAGGTAATCATAGTATTATTCTCTATGGTTATTTTAGCAACCAAAAATACATGTTGCTATTAAACTCTGTTACTTGATAGGTGGTTCGTTTACTTGGGAAGTGGTCCTGCATGCCCATTGCCCAGTGCTTAATTTATTTTTTTCACGTGGTAGAGAATGCTCATGGCGAAGGGGGTTGACGTTATGAATGCCCGTACTCAAGAACGGGCGGACAAGACAAGTTCCTTCTAAGCCATGCGACACTTTTGGCATTTGTCGGCTGGCGGTGGCCTTCCTTTGAGGATGATCCTGGACCTCTGGCTCGGGGAGTTTTGAGCCCTACTTGTGTCTAAAGCTAATAGAGTAATGTGTTAAATGAGAGATGAATGAACCATAGTACCTTTTTTATATTTTTGTACATTATTATTATAGTCTAATGTAAAAAACTATTCATCTTCACTTTAGTCACACAGAAATGCCTCGAGAAAAGATAATATTGTATATGATAAAAGGGGTATAATAAAACATTACCAGAGAACACAATCATATCTTTGATTATTACTTTTGTATTTTCTCGAACACAAAGTGAAATAGTTGCTGACTTGTTCATTTATATGTGCTTTGTCTAGATCATCACATTATTTGGCTTTTTAGTGCCATGAAGGTTTTGAAAACTTATTGGAAGAATAATTAATTTTATTTGCTCGCAACATAGACAACACCATCCACACTTTGAAGCATGGGATACAAAATTCATCTTGTCGTGACAAAAACTAACAAAAGAATGCAAACTCATGAGACGGGATTCAAGTGAATCAGGTTGCTTCAAACCGTGATATTGTTCATGTGAGGTCCATGACAAATTGTTGAGCTTTGCTTTGTCTATAGTATACAAGTTTTTTTTGAGTAAAACTGCACTTATCAAAATGTCAGAAAAATATGTATCACATTATATATTAATAATCATTTAAATAATATAGTTATATATTTTATTGATTGTTTGATTTTTACCGTGATCTCACAATCACACCAAATTATGTGGTGTTGATAAATATTCGCATGTGCGTGTCGCACATGCATTTTTACTAGTAGAATATATACTCCCTCTGTCCCTAAAAAAGTATCGCTGTTGACGTTTAGATATCATGTTTGACCGTTTGTCTTATTCAAATTTTTCATGCAAATATCAAAACAAATATATCATGATTAAAGTATACTCAATGATAAAATAAGTTATAAAAAATAAATAGTATTTACATAAATTTTTTGAATAAGACGAACAGTCAAATGTGATGTCTAAAAGTCAACAACGACACTCTTTTGGGGACGGAGGAAGTAGCTAGTTGTAATTTTGTATCAAGTCAAACATTTTTAACTTTGATCATAAATAATTAAAAGTCTTCATTGACGACATAAGAGTTATATGTTAATATCGTTTTATTTTTAGATTAATTTATTGATATCATTTTTACTTTATTAATCTTCATGAGTTTTTTCTTTGCCATGACGAGTTTATTATTATTGACGGTCTAATATTTTGAATTGCAGGAGTATTTGCTTTCAGCAATTTTAAAAAATTTACATGTGTTTTGGCGCTGTTATCCTGCCAAAACCAGGCTGGACAACGTTGCCAAACCTTTATAGGTTAATTGTATTTGTGGTGTTATAACGAAACAAATGACCATGATGAATTCAACCAATCCACGCATACAACATTTTGGTCTCGTCAGTTGGCCACATGCTGCAGATATTTCAAGGGTGCAGTGATGGTGCAAAATCGGCACCACTCGTAGCATTGTATTGGATTCTTCTAGCAGGTGTAAGGTTTTGTCTTTACCTTGAGTGCATATCACTACTACCTCCGTCTTAAAATATAAGCACTTGTTAACTTTTGAAGATAACGTTTGATCATTCGTCTTATTAAAAAAATTATAAAAATATTATTTATTTTATTACAAATTATTTTATTATTAGATATATTTTAATCATGATTTATTTGTTTTATATTTTTATTAAAAATTTTGAGACGATCAAACGTGAAGTTAAAAAATTAACAAATACTTATATTTTGAGACGAAGGGAGTAGCACAGTACCATTATCTTATATAAAATTATACAAACACATGCTCGGTTGGCTCCCTCTCACCCACTATCAGCAGCTAAATATCTTGGCAAGAGCTGACCCTACTCCTGTATGGTATTCTGTCGAATTATTGGAGAAGAACAGTTTTTAAAAAACAATAGTCCCCTCTGTATAAATTCAAACAAATAAAACCAATGTATGTAAAAAGGCAGTAGAGAATGGTGTTTGCTTTAATTTTATACTCCATCCAATCTGTTCTTATCTACATTGCTGACTCAAATTTGAGCTAAACGGCGTAGTAGTGGGAGCAATAAACAAATATCGAGAAGAGTGCTCCTTGCCTGAGAGAGCCTCCTTCGTTGACCAGGGCAGAGCAGACAGTTGCGCTCGCGCCTCACTCCAAGCCCGAGGCAACGCCGCCGCCGCCCCTCCCGCCGGCCGCTCCTCTCATCCTTCTTCCATTTCTCGGTACGGACTTGTCCCCTTCCCCTGATAAATTACGATTGCTGCCTTTCAAGAAAAGAAAAACCTCAATTCTTTGGTGTTGGATGTTCTTTCGTAGGAAATCAAATCCCGAATCTACTTCTTTCTTTCTCTCACTCTCTCGATTCAGTTAGTCATGAGTTTCCTGATCCAGTCCTTCGGTCCGCACCGTAGCTAGACAAGAACAATCGACCCATCTCATGCGTTCTTGGTGCTGATCAATGTTCTGTTTCCCTTTGTGTTGGTATTTATTCAGTTGCTGTAACTTGGTTTACTAATTGAGCAACTTCTGCTCCCTCCTCTCTCTCTAATGCACACAACTAGGGTGTCTGATGGGGAGACTAGCCGAGGAGACGAAGAGATCGCTTACGGTCGCCCCCTTTGAGTGCGTCTGGGGTGAGGAGTTTCGTTTCCCGGAGCCTGGCCGTGGCTGCATCGCCTTTGAAGCATCTGCCCACAACGATGTTACCCTGGTGTTCCGCCAACAGCTTGGGAGCCACCACTACCACTACAAAATGGACAACAGTCGCCACTACACCGTCATCTTGGGCAGCCATAGGAACAAAAGATTGAAGATTGAGGTAGATGGAAGGACTGTTGTTGATGTTGCTGGCATAGGCCTATGCTGCTCGTCATCTTTCCAGAGCTACTGGATCAGCATCTATGACGGATTGATTAGCATCGGGCAAGGGAAACATCCAAACACAAACCTTTTGTTCCAATGGCTCGATCCTGATCCCAACCTGAATGTTCAATATGTCGGTCTATCCAGCTGGGATAAGCATGTCGGGTACAGAAACATAAGCATCCTTCCATCAGCACCCCAAAATAGCATCCTTTGGAACCAAATTGAGTACGCATATGTTGAGCGGGATGGTGACAGAGAGTACGCCACAAGACGAGTATTGGAAGATGACTGTGAGCAAAGAGTACTTGCAGATTTCCTAGAGAACTGGGACTTCTCGGATGCTGTATTTGTGGTTGGCACTGAAAGAAAGGTTGTTCCTGCACATAGAGTTATATTGGGTGCTTCTGGAGATTTTCCTTTTAACTCAGTGGATGGAGCTACCATCGAGCTTCCATCAGTATCCTATCCAGTTCTCCACTCCCTTCTTGAGTATATCTACACAGGTTCTACGCAGGTAATCTTTGATTTCTTTCTTCCTGCACCTCTTTTATCTTGAAATTGAGAAAGCCTGGGAACTAAAAGGTCTTCATTTTGTGTCTGTTTAGATAGTGGACTCGCGACTGAGTTCTCTTCTGGAATTGAGTGTTCAGTTTAAAGTTGAACCATTGGTGAAGTGTTGTGAAGAAATCATTAACTCTTTGAAGATGGATAGCAAACTTTATGACCCTAGCAAACACTTAACATTGTCAAGTAGTGGATTCCAAGCTCATCAACTGGACTCCTTTCCTCTCAAAGCTCCTGTGAATCTGCAGAAAATCAGACAGTTCTTTGAAAGTGGAGAGCACAGTGATATAAACATCTTTGTCACCGGACATGGTCTCGTTGCCAGGGGTCACAAGCTCATCCTTAGCTTGTGGAGTGTGCCACTCGCCAAGGTATGCAACTATTGCCCACCATTACCCTTTTTATGACTTCATAGTACTCAAATTTCATGATGACAAAAATATGAGCTCAAACATCCAGATGTTCACAAATGGGATGAAGGAAAGCAGTGCTTCGGATGTATTTTTTGAAGATGTTTCTGCTGAAGCATTCTTTCTCCTCCTTCGATTTATGTACTGTGGGGAACTTATGGTGGCCAACAGTGATATTACTTCAGTGTTGCTTCAGCTGCTTTTATTATCAGACCAATTCGCCGTCACTATTCTTCAGTTTGAATGCTGTAAACGAGTAATGCAATGCCTTTCAGAGGTACTGATGCTTTCTTTCATATAGAACGGTAAAACAATAAAAGTTTCTGGCAGAATTTAGGAACTTAAGACTACTTATGACAAATGCGCTACTTTCATCAGTTTGTAGACCTGTGTTGTTCTCAAAAAGGAACTCGCACGACTTCATTCCACCCGCAGCAATGTTTGTATATTTACAAAAGGAAAAAAAAAACTATTTCATGATTGTAGACTTCCCCTATAGTTTTTTTGGGCCTTCTATTTTCCCTTCTGCAAATAGTGAATAAAGTGAAAGCTATATCTGTGGCTATTCAAGGCTTGCCGTGGGCTGTGGTAATCGTGACAATAATTAGTGGGGCCATTAGCCTCAGAAATCTGGTATATGAAATATTAATACTTTCCACATGCATTATACATGCAGGATTCACGAGTCCTACAGGAAGAAGCTCAACCAACAAGACTAATTTATAATTTTTCCAAATTAAGGGATACGGGCTTCTGCAAATTTGGATGAACTTGTAGCTGATTCAGTGTAGACTGACCACTGAAAGTTTATTGCAGGACACAGTATGTTCAGTCTTAAAGGCAGTTTCATCAATCCCATCTTGCAAACTGCTTGAAGAAATTTGCACGAAGAAATTTGCTACGCATTTTGATTATTGCACAACTGCTTGCATGGACTTTGTATTGTTAGATGAGGCAACATTTATGGATATTCTTCAGGCAAGTAATTTTACTGTTTTTTTTTAATCAGCCAATTGCAGTCAGACTAAATACTAATGATCCTTGAGAACATAGAATCAGGTTTCATGTTTGAGATAAAAATAGATTAAGGTTTCCATCAAGTTTGAGAATTGCATATTTAAAATGGTACTAGGGATGCAAGTTTTGTTTTCTTTTCCTTGGGTGAACACAAATCCCGTTTCACTGTACTAAAACTGATATTCGACCTGATTGCTAGTTCGATTTCCTTGTTAGTATGTATGGTGGATTTGTTAATGAACGAGCGGGTATTTGAATATTTGTGCCTAAATGGCACATAGTAGGTTGCTTTAGGTGTCACTTCGTATAAACTAGAAGAAAACTTGTGGATTATAGTTGCATCACTATAGTTCTTGAGTTCTTGCATTTTTTCCTCTGACAACCAGAAGTGTTTTTTTTTTTCTTTTGGGGGGGGAGGTGGGGTTGGTTATCCATCATTTTTTAGATTTACCCTTTGGTAACTTTCTGTTGCAACTTGCAAGGCTTGCCAATTAACTATGCAGCGCCATGCCCACCATTTTCTTCTGATCATAAATCTTCAGGCATGCTTTGAGGATGAACCTACACATTCATAAAACATTAGAGAAAGAGGATCCTGAAAAAATTGTTTAGGAGTGGTGAAAGTCCTCTTCAATTAAGTAGAATTGCCCTCGCTTTTATGTTACGATTTCAGTTATTTATAGACAAATAGGAATCTGTATCGAAATGCAGCCTAAATTTCGGAGCTCATGTATTTGCAAAGGGGAACACACAACATGTCTTGAATATACTAAATGCTGAAAATACTAGTGAGTTATTCATTTTGGCATTGTCATAGTAGTTGTAGTAATTTTGCAGCATGGTGATATGACGGTAACATCAGAAGAAAAGGTTCTGGATGCCGTCTTAACATGGTGTTTGGAGACTTGTGAAACTTTTTGCTGGACTTCAGTAGATGAATTCTTAAGTACGTCAACGCCAGAACAACTCTTTGGAGAGAGGCTTACAGCCATCAACACTTTACTACCGTTTGTGAGGTTCCCTTTGATGCAGCTGTCTACCCTTCAGAGGGTATTTTTCTTTGTCTTTTTATATAATTCAATAGTAAAGTATATTTTTTGTTAACGTATTTGTCTGGGTTCAAATAGTGCTTGTTACTTCACTGCAGATGGGAAAAAGTAATCTAGCAAACAAGATACAAGTATTCAGACAATTGGTTAGTGGTTGCTCACTTCAAAGTTTTTTTTTAAAAAAAAAATATAAAAATAAAATTGGGTGGCTGTTTCTGAAACTAAAATTTTCAATCCTATTATTCTCGGATCACAGGTTACAGAAGCAATTGAGTTCTCTAAAGCTGGACAGTGGATGCCTACAGAACATAAATGGTGAGTGTCTGTTGATACGTGGATAATACTGTAGAATGTATTGGGGGATGCTTCTGAATACCATTCGTAAACCTTGAATCTTTCAGTGAGAGATTTCAGCATAGACGCTCCAGCTATAAAGAGCTCCAATATATCTCTGATGGTGATAACAACGGTGTTATCTACTATGCTGGAACGTCATTTGGAAAACATCAATGGATGAACCCTGTTTTAGCCAAGGTAAGTTTCTCTTGTGTTCAAGGCATTTAATTGTAGTAATAACCTTCTGTTATTCATTCATTAGCATCTCTTTCTGCTACTAGAGTATTTCTGTGATGGCAAGCAGTCCGAATTCGAGGTACACGGACCCGAAGGCTTTGGTTTCAAAAAATTACCAGGTATTAACATTGTGAATGCTTGATTTATGGTCTTGGCGAACTAAAGTTGACATGTAGCGACTTTAGGGGACTTGTGTTGCTGGGCCGTGTATTGAAGATGGCAAGAAACGTTCTTGGTGGATGGTAGACGTCGGACAGGACCACCAGGTTCGGAAACTTTGTCTGCACTTGTTTTCTCAGCTTGCTAATATTGAATCGAACCGTGCCACAGAAGAATGAGTAGCTTATGAGCTTTCCTTTCTCTCGGCTTATATAATTTGGATTAATGAGTTGTTATGGTGTGTCAACTTACAGCTTATGTGCAACTACTACACGGTGAGGCAGGATGGCTCCACAACGTTCATGAGATGTTGGGTTCTTGAGGTAATATTAGTTTAAGCTTGAATGTCTTGAATGAGGTTGAAGTTGTAACTATGAATGAGCCTGTGTGTGTGGCAGGGATCGATGGACGGGCGGAACTGGACGAGCCTTCGCGTCCATGAAGATGACCAGACCATTTGCCAGCCTGGGCAGTTTGCGTCGTGGCCAGTGACCGGGCCGCCTGCGCTGCTGCCCTTCCGATTCTTCAGGATTGCCCTGACGGGCCCGGCAGCCGGCTGCGTCTCCGGCAGTTGGAACCTCTGCATCTGCTTCCTCGAGCTCTACGGCTACTTTCGCTAGACATACCTAGCTGCAGCTTTGTTACGAATTGCACATATACAAGTATTTTCTCTTGGTCTGTCAATAGTATTACTCTCCTGCGTACACACACAGAGTTGCCTGCACATCAATGTTATTGAGTTGAAAATGAAAAATGAAACTTTTGTCTGTTCAGAAGCAGTATGTATCGCATCCTGGAAGTTGTATGGTTTTGGCGCCATATTTTGTGATTGTTCAGCTCCGGTGCTGAAGCTAATGAGGGTCAAGTCAGATTCGTCGATCGTCAATGAATGAATGAATATACACGTTGCATCATGCATACATGGATGTATATATAAGTTGTGTGATTATATTAGACAAAATGGGCTTATTAGTCCCCATGTACAATACATGATAGGATCCGCAAGCAGACAGAGGAGGAAGGAATTAATAAGCATGCAGCTCGCTATAGCTAACTGTCTGTACATAAAGATAAACGCGCAGTACAACAACTCTCGCCGCAAAATGACAGATGATGGAAGCATGGCATGCAGTAATTAACAAGTAGTACAGATAATAATTAAGGAGGAATGAAGCAGCTAGCAGCTCTCTTAATTAATTAATTGAGAGGAATAAGGGTCTAGCTTGATCATTGAGAGTAGCATAGATAGATGAATCATGCATGGATACGATGATGGATGGAAGGAGGCTCTTGTTCTTCTTCTTCTCGAGAGTAGCATAGATAGCTATTAGCTAGTTGACGGTGACCTTGCCGACCATGCCGGCCCCTTGGTGTGGCTCGCAGTAGAAGCTGTAGGTTCCGGGGACGGTGAGGGTGACGGAGAAGGTCTCGCCTGGGCCGTTGAGGTACTCCTCCTGCGAGATCTTGGTGGCGTCGACGCCGCTGGGCACCTCGTCCTCGTCGAACACCACGTTGTGCGGGTACCCCGCGTTGTTCTTGAACGTGATGGTCTCGCCGGACTTGACGGAGAACTCGCTTGGCTCGAACACCAGCACGCCGCCGTTGGCTCCAAGAAGCACCTCCTGCGCCATGGCGCCGCCGGCAAGCAGGGCGCTGGCGGCAACGGCCACGGCGGCGGTGCCGGCGGCCTTGCCGAGGGAGGCGCGCACGGAGAGGGAGGAGGCTCTCCTCGCCACAGCGCGGGCGGGCGCGAAGGAAGGGGCGGTCACGGTGGCAGAGGAAAGGGAGGCCATGGCTGCTGCTGCTGCTCAGGTGCTCTCTAAGGGATGTCTCGGTAGCAAATGCCGGCGGGAAGAGCAGCAATATATGCAATATAATGGCTGGATTGGATGGCCTCGACTCGATCAGGAGGAAGAAATAGTACAATGGCGGGAAACGTGTGGCTACCAGGGATCCTCTTATCCCGCGCAATTCCGCAGCTGTGGCTCTGCGTGCATGCGTCATCCGGATTCACATATCAGATGATGGCCAATTGTTCTCTGCTCTACGTAGCAATGCGTGTGTGGTGGAGATCAGCTCTGCTCTCTAGTCTTTTTTTTTTTTTTTGAAAGGAACATCTCATTCCATTAACCAGATACTGACAGATCGTCAGTAACCATTACCCGGATACAAAGTGGCAGGACCTCCAGCACCGGATCGTCCTCCAGATTACAGTCACAGCCCAATGCGGCAAGTGCATGGGCAACCCGATTACAATCTCTAGGCTTGTATTGAACTACAACATTAAGAAAATTCAGAGACAAGAGCTCTTTCAGTTCCTCAATAAGAATGCCGACAGCAGTTTGACAGCAGATAGTACTCCCTGTTTGGGCCAGGCCTGAAACGTAAGATCTAGATAAATGTCCATGGCCCACGGACTGGCCCAATAAGAAAGAAGTCCGTCGTCGTCGTCGTCTTCTAGCTCGGTCTTCCATTCCCGTGGACCAACAACCAAAGCACAATCCCCCCCGATAGGACTAAAGAGGAGAGCAGCAGATTTAGGGATTATTAGGGTTTCCTTCCCCGATCTCGATCTAGTAGCAGGAGTTCGTTATGGACGCGCTCTTCGGGTTCTGGGATGCGCAGTCGCAGCGGAGGCGGAGGAGCGGCTTCGACTCACTCAAGCGCCTCGGCCACATCTCCCCCGCCGTGCAGTCGCACCTCAAGCACGCAAGTCCCCTCTTCCTCTTCTTCTTCCTTGCTCCCTTCATCCATTTGGATTGATCAATTGATGATTTAGGAGGATTTTGTGCGCGCAGGTGTACGTGACCCTGTGCTCCGCGCTGGCCTTCTCCGCCCTCGGCGCCTACCTTCACATCCTCTTCAACATCGGCGGCACCCTCACCACCTTGGGATGCCTGGCCTCCATCGCCGGCCTCTTGGCGCTGCCCGCATCTCATTCTCAGGAGAGGAACCGCTTCGCCTTGCTCATGTCTGCCGCGCTCCTCCAAGGAGCATCCATAGGACCCCTCGTCCACCTCGCGCTTGACTTCGATCCAAGGTCATCTATTTCATTTTTTACTGGAACGCAAATTGATCACAGCTTCAAATTACTAGTAGTTCCTGAAATTCCATTCTGTATGATCCCTCCCAGGATTCTAGTGACGGCGTTCATTGGAACTGCAATTGCTTTTGGATGCTTCTCGGGTGCTGCCATCATAGCCAAGCGCAGGGAGTATCTGTACCTTGGTGGTTTGCTTTCCTCCGGCCTCTCAATCCTGCTCTGGTTGCAGTTTGCTGCTTCCATCTTTGGCCACTCTTCTGCAACCTTCATGTTTGAGGTACCCTTTTGTAGTACATACAGAGTTTAATTTGTCTTGTACTAACAAGTTTCATTGCTAAACTGAGCGCTTGTTGTTGCAGCTCTACTTTGGCCTCCTGGTTTTCCTGGGATACATGGTGTTTGACACCCAGGAGATCATCGAGAGGGCGCACCATGGAGATATGGACTACATCAAGCATGCTCTGACTCTCTTCACCGACTTCGTTGCTGTTCTTGTCCGTGTCCTTATCATCATGGTGAGTTCTCTATATTCTCCCTCAGTCAGTAAAGGGCTCTTGATGATTGCTCCTAGGTACACTAACACTCACATGCATGGTGGTGGTGGTTGCAGATGAAGAACGCGTCGGAGAAATCGGAAGATGAGAAGAAGAGGAAGAAGCGATCTTGAATAAACAGACTGCATCTTCTTCCTTGGCACGCATACTTTTGTTAGTACAAGGCGTAGACAGCATGATGATTTATATGTAATAATAATGTACTTACCAGATGGAGGGTACTAGTATGTGTGTGGTCAGGTTCTTGTGTTGATTTGCTTGCCGGGGGGATAAACAGCTTGCTGTTTCTTCAGGCTACCTGCATGTATGTATGTAGTGTAGATAAATAAAATCTGTAATGTAATGTGAGAATCGAATCAACAGTGGTGGTGGTGGACAAGTTACTTGCGTGTAAAAATACTGCCTGTAAAGGGCTGATTTAAATAAAATGTCAGACGCCTGATGTTTTAACTGCACTGGTGTCTCCTTGCTGAGTTTCTGCGGTTGACTTGGTCTTGATCTCGTCCCCGATGGCAGCCGCGACGGCCATCCTCCTCCCTGTCCCTCTCCCAGCTGCCCCCGCTCCGCTCCGTCTCCGCCACCGCCACGGTCATCTTTCTTCCAGCCGTGCATATGCCCGGGCGCCGTCTGCCCGTGTCCACCGCCGGATTTCGGCCGCCGCTAACGCCTCGGTCATGATTCCGGCGTCCGACAACTGGGGCAACTGGACCTTCCTCCTGACGGCGGGCGCCCTGGGCATCTGGTCGGAGAAGTCGACGGCGGTGGGGAAGGCGCTGAGCGGGGCGCTGGTGAGCGTGCTGCTCGGGCTGGCTGCCAGCAGCGCCGGCGTGGTGGCGGCGGATGCCCCAGCCTACCGCGTGGTGCTGGACTACCTGCTGCCGCTGGCCATCCCGCTGCTGCTCTTCGGCGCCGACCTCCGCCGCGTCCTCCGCTCCACCGGCGACCTCCTCCGAGCCTTCCTGCTCGGATCCCGTCAGTATTATTCAATCAATTTATTAGATAGCCTCCCTCTCTTTCTGCAAGCTCATGCTTGCTCTGGTTTCCCTGCTTGCATTGCAGTGGCCACAACGATCGGCACAGTGGTGGCATTCGTGCTTGTCCCGATGCGGTCGCTGGGGCAAGATAACTGGAAGATCGCAGCAGCCCTCATGAGCCGCCACATTGGTGGAGGTAGGCTGGGCAGGTTACTTACAAATTTCTTTCTTTCTTATTACTACGAAAATTGTCTTAATCATAGTACTGCCTTGTCAGCCGTCAACTACGTCGCTGTTTCAGAAGCTCTTGAGGTTTCTCCATCAGTGCAGGCGGCAGGGTTAGCTGCTGACAATATTATCTGTGCACTCTACTTCACAAGTCTCTTTGCTCTGGCTGCTAAAATTCCTGCAGAAGATACACGACCAACAGGTAGGTACTGTTCCCCGTTTGGTACAAATGCATTTCTTCTTCTTCTTCTTCTTCTTCTTCTCGAGAAAAAAAAAACAACGACGACCACTTGTAGTAGTACATAGCTAATTATCTGCTGCAAGTAAGTGGGTTACGCAGGAGGTGATGGTCAAGGGGGGTCCGAATCGTCAGCAGCCGGTGGCAAGTTGCCTTCTCTGCAAAGTGCCATGGCCATGTCGGTGGCATTTGCCATATGCAAAGCAGGAAAACTCACGACAAGCTTGCTGGGCATACAAGGGGGCAGCCTTCCCTGCATTACAGCAATCGTCGTGGCTTTGGCGACATTGTTCCCCTCTCACATCGGAAAGCTTGCTCCGTCGGGCGAGGCCCTAGCTGTAATTCTGATGCAGGCAAGTAGTGTTTTAATTTCCTGACGTTTTCAGGCTGGGCGTTCAATTCACAGCGTGTTCGCAGTTATTTTTCTGCAGCCGCAGCCGCAGCTGCAGCGAAACGAACAGGCTGTCAATTAAATTCAACCCGTTCGTATTTGCAGGTGTTCTTTACTGTTGTTGGAGCTAATGGAAGCATCGGCAATGTCATCAACACAACACCTAGCATATTCGCGTTTGCATTTGTGCAAATCGCGGTACATCTCCTGGTGACTCTTGGCGCCGGGAAGCTGCTCGGATTGGACAAGAAGTTGCTGCTGATAGCGTCAAACGCAAACGTGGGCGGCCCGACCACAGCCTGCGGGATGGCCACTGCCAAGGGCTGGACTTCTTTGATGGTTCCAGGGATCCTTGCGGGCATCTTTGGCATTGCCATTGCCACCTTCCTCGGAATCGGTTTCGGTGTTTTTGTCCTCAAATACATGTAGTAAAGTTAAACGTTTCTCCTGCCCTGATAGTTGAAACTCAAAAGCTCAACTTTTATTGCTGTAGCTTCCGTCTGATGCAAATGAATCTAACACATGACATATATATATGGGCATGGAATTGTTGAATAAGTAACTCGTATATACAGAGGTTTCATTCTATGAACCAACTACATAGTTCTGAGATATCTAACTCTATGCTAAGGCAACATAGCAACTGTATAAAGGAGCATTGCCAATCCTACAGACCTTAGCTATTAACACAAGCTTTCCTTTTCCTTTTCTGGGTACCAACCTTTCACGCTAGGTACTATTGCAGCTACTACCCAGGGTCATTCACAATAGCTACTAATGAAGCGGCTTACATAAACTAGATTTCCATAAACCTACAAGTGCAAGGATCACCACGAGAGCCAGACAAAGAAACCGCACAACCGAACCAACTGGTGCACTCTGTCGTGTTTTCCTATAGGATGGCTCTCCAGGGACACGGCCACCATGCTCCAGGCCTTCACGGACATTCTGACTGGTCTTTGTGTGTTCTTGTTTGACCCTCTGTTTGAGATTGGCTTCATGAACCATATTAGGATGTGACGATATGTGCTCTGCAAAACAAAATTACCAGAACCTCAGATACAGCTTAGGATGCAGGTGGAAAATCAACTAACCCCAATCAATTATGTTTTACAAACTACTCTCATGACATCCTGAATACCAACGTAGATAGAATCCCAAGGCAATTCATGTTTTTTAGATTGGCTACACATGACAGCAACAGGAAGATACATGTTGGTACACAACTTATATTTAGTATTTCAAAATTACAGAAAATGTTTTTTTTCCATTATAATTCAGAGGGTCCATTACCGAATCTTTCGCAATAGAAGGCATTCGACAACACAAATCTTGGACACAAGCCACATATGAAAGCTACAGTTATCCCAATGCAGTGCATAAGAAAGGGGAGAACTCGATGGTGGCAGAGAGCTCAATGGGATGTACACAATGTTTTACGCAATGGTCTTAAACATGCTATTAATAGTCATCACACTATATAACTAACCCAAGGTACCCGACAAACGATTTTAATGAAAATTTGAATATATTACCATCAAATGGAAAATCTCGAGACTTTTCTGTGACTTCCATTGAAGGAACTACTTGAGTAGGTTGCAACCCTCCATCCTGAATATGTGTTGCCTCTCCAGCCTGAGAAAAACCACATTAATCCAGTGCACACAATATTGCTAAAATAGACCTATCAGAAGCTAGAGTCATACCATAGTTTCGGAGATCAGATTGGTTGATGAATTGTCCATGCTATAACATGATCCAGCTTCATCTTCGCTCTCCAAATGTGAGGTTAATACAGTCTCAGTGACTGATGCCCTCTGAACAGAGTGCACAAGGCGGATCCTTCTCGCTGCAGTCCCTTGCTGCGGATCTGGTAAGTATGGAACTGGGAACTGCTGCATCATGGGCTCTGCTGCC
Organism: Eragrostis curvula; assembly: GCA_007726485.1. Lineage (NCBI taxonomy): Eukaryota > Viridiplantae > Streptophyta > Magnoliopsida > Poales > Poaceae > Eragrostis > Eragrostis curvula. The sequence continues at coordinate 149,489 of RWGY01000732.1, read as the reverse complement.
CAATCCTCAAGCCCATTAAAGGCATCTGAATTTGTCAAGTCACTCCCGGACGGCTCTACCACATCGTTGAACAATTGTTGGGGATAAGGAGTCCATGAGCCAGCAGAGAACAAGGTTGCACTATTTGGTGGTTCCATTTCAGGACTGTTAGAGTGAAGTTGAGATTGGCTGTACAAGTGGGACACTTCGGCTGAAGCATGGTAGGCCAAGTTATTTTGGGCTCCAGTGTCGTGATTAACATCACCAGCATCTTTTTGTAGTGTTTTGGTTCCAGAAGAACAGTGAGCAGCACCCGTGTCATCTACACCCTTTGTTTCAGAAATGAAAAATGAGGGAATATAAGTTGCAAGATGGATAATGCAGTGACTATGAATGTGAACCACTTTTCTGCTCAACTAGTTGCGGTAATACCTTGTAATTTGAGCTGTTGCTTGGCAGCATGAGTGGAATAGGGGCATTTGGCTTGGCATCTTCAGCAGTTTGCTCATCTGGCTTCGCCAAAGATGGATCCTCCAGATCCTGATGAGCAATGATACTATCGATATATGCCGAAAGATCTTGCCCGCCAAGATTGCCGAGAAAAGGGTGATCAGTGTAAGGACGCATCGGAGAAGAGATGATAGGGAAATCATCGTATGCTTGGACAGGCTGTAGGTCTGGAAGGTGAGCTAACACATCCAGAAGAGGATCATTTGCCTGCAACGACGACGAGCCAATCTGGCTGGTTAGAATGAAATGCACGTGCTCTCGGTGGTGTGGTGTATATATACTAGTGTAAAAGAGAAGAAATCTTCTATTCTACCTGAGGGGCTGCTGGGTCATCATCATTTGCAACAAGAAGACGACGAGGCAATTTGGCTGGTTTTACCACCGTGGAGATGGCAGGGGCTGATGATGTGGATGGTGAATCGGCTTCGTCCAAATTGGAGGGGCCTACTGGTGCTTCCTCCTCCTCCTCCTCCTCATGCTTGTTGAAGAGGCGGTAGAGAACAAAGCTACCGTGTTGGCCTTGCTGTAGGTGTGGCTCGGTCGTGCGGTACTCGTGCATGATCCAGGCGGTGCGTTGCCCCCGCGGCGCCCTGCCGCGGTGGAAGACGAGGGTCTTCTTGATGCCGATGAGGTTGCCGGCGGGGCGGGAGCGGATGAGGCGGTCCTTGCCTGTGGCCTTCCAGTAGCCGGCGGCGGTGGAGCGGTTGGAGCGGTGGCCGCCGGGGTACTTGCGGTCGAGGGGGGCGAAGAAGAACCACTCGGGGTCGTCGGACTTGATGAGGGCCTTGGCGGGGAGGTCCCATGGCTCGCACGCCGAGAGGTCGACGTCCGGGATGAGGAGCAGGTCCGGGTGGGGGAGGCCGGCGATCTTGGGCTTGAGGTAGTGGCGCACGAGCTCCTCGTCGGTGGGGCGGAAGCGGAACCCCACCGGAAGAGGCGCCGCCGCCGGAGACGACATCTCCCTCTCCTCGCTCGGACGGAGCTGGCTTTTTTCCTCTCTTTCTTCTTTTCCCCTTTCTTCCTGTTTGCGGCCAGGCAGGCAGGCAGGCTCATGACTCATCACTCACCACCCTTCACGGGGGCCTCTTCCTACTCGGGCCTCATTCCAGCCCATGGACTTACTACGGCTCTGGTCTGGTCTGGTCTGGTCAGCCCAATTCCTCCCTGATATCCTCTGAAAAAAAAAAAAAAATCCTCTCATATCTTCTTCTGATGATGATGGTACATTGGTACTAGTACTAAAACAGGAGGCAATAGAACTGAACAAAAGTGGATAATGTCTCCGTGCCGTTGGATATCGATGTCGGAACGAAATCCGGCCACACATGGTACCTACCCTACCTGACGCTGGATCGATCGCCCGCATGTGGACCGCGAGACACTTTGATAAATGGAGGAGTGGGACGATTGATTGATTAGCTCGTCACTTCACTTTTTGTGCTGAAATTTTTAACGGGAGGGAAGGTTGAGTGGTGGTAGGTGCCTTGGGTGGCGTGGGTTTCTCCTCGTCGTCCCTAATTGTCGTATGCTCTCCTTGCTTGGGTGGGGTGTGCTCTGCTTCCGTGGAGTGGAGTGGCTGGCCATATAACCACCAGTGCGGCAGCGAGTCTGCGGAGCAAGTAAAGGCGGAACAACAATGGCGGAAGCAAGTAGCGAGGTGGTCGTCGCCGTGGCCGCCGTTCTGCTCGTGGTGGCGCTGCTGCTGGTGACGACGACGAGCCGCCGTGGTGGTGGAAAGAGGCTGCCGCCGAGCCCTCTGGCGCTGCCGCTGATTGGGCACCTGCACCTGATCCGGCCTCCCCCGCACCGCGCCTTCGACCGCATCATCGCGAGGTACGGGCCCCTGGTGTACCTCCGTCTGGGCCCGTCCACCCACTGCGTGGTCGCCGGCACGGCCGAGGCGGCCCGCGACCTGCTCAAGTTCGAGGCCAGCATCCCGGAGCGGCCGCTCACGGCGGTGACGCGGCACCTGGCCTACGACTCGGCGGGCTTCGCCTTCGCGCCCTACGGCCCGCACTGGCGCTTCATGAAGCGCCTCTGCATGTCGGAGCTGCTCGGCCCGCGCACCGTCGACCAGCTGCGCCCCGTGCGGGAGGCCGAGCTGGCCGCCGTGCTCGCCGCGGCGCGCGACGCGGCGGCGCGGGGAGAGGCCCTCGACGTGAGCAGGCAGCTCATCCGCCTCGCCAACAACGCCATCATGCGCATGGTGGCCACGGCGCTGCCGGGGGAGATGACGGAAGAGGCGCGGGACTGCGCCAAGCAGGTGGCGGAGGTGGTGGGGGCCTTCAACCTCGAGGACTACGTGGGGCTGTGCCGGGGATGGGACCTGCAGGGCCTCACCCGGAGGACCAGGGAGGTGCGCGACAGGTTCGACGCGCTGCTGGAGGTCATGATCAAATCCAAGGAGCAAGCAAGGACTAGGACTTCGAGGACTTCTCTGCCAGCCGACCACACAAAGGACCTGCTTGACATCCTCATGGACGCCGCGGAGGACGACAAGGCCGACGTCAAGCTCACAAGGGAGAACATCAAGGCATTCGTCCTCGTGAGTCCTCCCTCGATTAATTCTCTCCCTCGTTTCTTCATCATCTATCTAGAATCCTAGATGTATATATATACAAAAAAAAAAAGATGACAGCAACAAACGAAACAAAATATACTCACAGGACATCTTCACCGCCGGGTCGGACACGACGGCCACCAGCGTGGAGTGGATGCTCGCGCACCTCATCAACCACCCGTCCTGCCTCGCCAAGCTGCGCGCCGAGCTCGACGCCGTGGTGGGCACGTCGCGCCTGGTCGCGGAGCACGACGTGGCGCGCCTGCCCTACCTGCAGGCCGTCTTCAAGGAGACCCTGCGGCTGCAGCCTCCCGCCGTGTTCGCGCAGCGGGAGACCATCGAGCCCGTGCACGTCCGCGGCTACACCATCCCGCCCAAGACCTCCGTCTTCTTCAACATCTTCTCCATCGGCCGCGACCCGGCGTGCTGGACGGAGCCCCTCCAGTTCCGCCCCGACCGCTTCATGCCCGGCGGCGAGGGCGCCGCCGTCGACCCCAAGGGCCAGCACATGCAGCTCATGCCCTTCGGCAGCGGCCGCCGCGCCTGCCCCGGCATGGGCCTCGCCATGCAGGCCGTGCCGGCCTTCCTCGCCGCGCTCGTGCAGTGCTTCGACTGGGCCGTGCCCGTCCCGCCGGGCCAATCCAAAGCGCCGCCCTTGGACATGGAGGAGGCGGAGGGCCTCGTCTCCGCACGCAAGCAGCCGCTCCTGCTCTTCCCAACCCCGCGCATCCCCACCCCTCCCTGAAATCTATCTGCTTCATAACAGCACCCGTGTGGATCCAAATTCACATTACTCGCTTACTATTATTATGTAATAATAAAAAGAAAAATCGTGATGTTTTCCTCAACTCTTGATTGCGCAAAACAGAATAAACTGTATTCAGGGAGTGGTAATGAATTCATATCGCACGAAAAATCACGCTGATCCGGCCTCCCCCCCCCCCCCCCCCCCCCCCCCAAAGAAAAATCACGCTGAATGCATCACTCGAATTAATCAGGAGGGGAAACATTTCACATAGCCATAGCGTCGAGCGCTCGCTATTCACAAGTCAGAACAGCACGATTTCTTCTGACACGAAGGGGAAACAAACAGAGAGACTTGTATACTATTATAGCAATACAATCCCAGTTAATAAAGCTAATTGAACACACACCTTGAAGCAACATAGTGACCTAACGAATACTCTAGGCATGTGACCACCAGCTTGTTTGTCTGTCATCACATGTAATGGAATGGAACATTGCTTGGTGACATGGCTAGCAGGCACCCAATCTGACATGCTCCCGAGTTCTCACAAGTTAGGCAGCACAGTATGATACACGCCATCCATCAGCTCCCCTGCAGCACGAATCCGCATCACAGACATCAGCTCGTGTGGTAACTCGTTATGAAAAATATAAAAAGGGACTATATGTAGATATATGGACTTGATAATAACTGACTGGTAAATGTGGGATGGTGAAAACCGGGAAATAACATATGTCAATTGTCAATTACGCCTAACTAAATGATGACCACGACAGCCAACAAAAGATAATTCATAACTGTCCTCAGAGCCAACAAAAATATAATATAGAATAAAAGTATGAAATTTTCAACACATGCCCCTGTAGGTGCATTTGATTTTCCTCCCTATAAACCATTGAAGCAAGGTATACACAGCCTGAGCTACTTTGTGCGTGAGCTCCCTATGCCATCTACTTAACCCCGCGATCTCACAACATCCGAGAAAATGACCACCTGAGGCGGTTCTTGCAGGTGGTTTTACAACCATTGATGCTGTGGAAGATGCTAAAACCAAATGTAAGAAATTATTACTCAATTTGGCCTAGTCTTATTGCACCCCTCTCTCTTTTATTTTTAGGTATTGCATCCTTCTCCATTCCTTCCCATAACACTTCGAAACCAGTCCAGCCACAGGATGTGCATATATGGTCACATCGAGGCCAACTTGGCGTACTGTATACCAAAAGCTAGAGACAGAATGACAGCATACATGGCAAGGATCATAGGACGCAGGGTACAACAACTGCTACTTGGGACCCAAGACACCAAGCACACCATGAGCAGGCTGGATCAGCAAGAAGTGAAACTTGCACCAACTATAAATGAGCAGGTCATCTGATATAAATGAAATGCAAGAATGCACTTGAAGCCAATAGCAACAACTCGCACCAACAAGACTGGCCTAGAAGATCAGCAACAACATCAATTATGTAAGGGTTATAAGAGCCCGCAGAAATGGTTCCTATGCTAGAGCAACCAAATTTCTTAGTACCAATTGTCTTTTGGTCTAAATGCATATGGACATCGTGATTGCATAAAGTAGATGAAACATAACCACAAGATCTATCAGAAACATCTGTAAACTCGCAATTCAAAATGGAACACATACTGTGGCACTTTACTCGAAGGGTCTACCGTCTGTAACTATGTAAACCGCAAAGAACCTTACCCTCTAGCCTCTGCAGGGGTTGTCTTCAGCAGAACAGTATAGCTTTATTTGTGAAGAATACTCTTCTTGGGCATTTTAGGCTTCCTCTGAACATGGCTCTGAAAAAAATTTAAAATATGAGCAAAATTGGATGCAGCAAGGATTGTTGGAAGAAGGAAACAAGAAGGTACCTTTTGTCTTGCTAAAGCCTCGGCATCTGTCCTCTCCTTCCAGTTGCTCTTACGTAACTTGATTGGGCGGTTCCCAACATATTTTCCTGAAGCACAAGGATAAGAGTCCATCAAAGCATGCAGATAAGTGGCAGCAAGTCAAGCTACAGAGGCCATTAGAGATACAAACCATTCATTTCTTTGATGGCTGCGGCGAGGTCTGTAGGGTTTGAAAAGCTCACAAATCCATATCCTTTGGTTTTGCCAGTTCTCTTGTCTCTAACAACCTGGAATGGTAAGTATGGCCGCAAAAAAAGTAAGGAAACTAGGTGGTACTAGTATTATGGCTTGTCATAGTTGGATAGAGGAGTACCCTTGCCATGTTGAAGGAGGGGAACCGTGAGAATGCTTTGGAGAGCACATCATCATTAACTTCGTTGCCTAGATCTCCACAAAACAGCCGGTAGTCGTCTGTGAATTAAATTGTTGCGATGAGGCATATACTATGATGAAAAAAAAAGGCCGGAAACTGTTGTGATGAGAGAAGGGAAGTCATGGTGGGTACTTTCGGGCCAGTCGGTGAGGGTCGGGTCCTCCCAGGATTGTCCGGCGGCGCGGCGAGGAACGGGCTTCTTGGTGGTGGAGGGATCGGAGGGCCTGGGGTTGGCGTTGGGGTCGAGGACGTCGCTGGTGGCGAGGGCAGCCTTGACGCTCTGCAGCGCCTCCGGGGTGATGGTCTGCGCGTCCCTCTGGAAGAGCTGATGCGCCTGCTGCATCTGCTGCTGGTACTGCTGATAGCTGGTCGCCGCCATGGACATCTGCGGCGGCTGCTGCTGCTGCTGCAGGTGGAAAGGAAGCGGGAAGTAGCTGCCTCCAGCCGGAGCCGAAGACCCAGGAGGAGGAGGTGGAGGATTAGCAGACATGTGGATTTGATCCTGATACCTGACCACGGATAGATAATCTTGTCAGATCCGAGGAACCATCTTTCTGAATCGAGGAGGAGAAGGAAAATCAAGATTAGGGTTGCTTATACCAACACAAAGAAGAAGTAGATCGATGAAGTGAGGATGCCGGGGAAGACGACAAGGGCGGCGACGCTTCTCTGTCTCTTCCTCCCTGATCCGGACAGAACAATTTATCCCCTCGCCGGCGGTGAGATGGGTGGAGGCGGCGGCAAGAGGTGAGTTTTTTTGTTTTTGTTTTAACTTTCCTTTTTCCCCCCCCGGATTATTATGACAGGGTCGGCTGCTCCAAGAGACCGAGACACCTCCACCTTGGGCTAATAATGTTGGGCCGTAACAAATGGCTTATTCGAGTTGGGCCTCGGCCTCCATATTTTCAGTCCCCAAAAGCTTGGGTCATTTTCACAGAAGATTGAGTGGGTTTTCCGTTCACCGTTTTTTTCTATGCATCGGGCGTCAGCAGGATAAAATGCACTTCATCAAAGTTGCAATACAACATTGAGAACATCTGATCGATACCGCCTCATCAACAATGTTCGATGGACAAAGCCTGACCGACAATTCTCAATCGCCTGACTAATAATGCTCGATAGACAACGCCTGATTGACAATGCTCAACTGATAACACCTAATTGAAAACGCTCGACACACTCGCAACATTGTAGAACGCCTAATCGACAACGTGTGACAGAACAAATGCCTAACAAAACGTCACTATGACACACTCGCATCATTGTAGAAGCTATGTTCACCCCACCCAAGAGCCTTTGATGAACAATATTACCAATTTTAAAGAGATATCATATAAAACATAATAATGAACATATATTTTTCCCTTATGGTGTGAATACAATTTCCCCCAAAAGAGACAAAATGATGGCTGCCGTTCGAACCGAAGCGCGTGGCGCGTCCTCCTGTATTTTTTTACAAAAAAATCCTTCACGTTGTAAAACAATGAACCCACCGTACATCGCCGTCCTCACCTCACGCGCAATGCGTGTTCGAATCCCCTCCTCCTCACCGTTTGTCTCCTCCCTCGCCCCCGCTCGCTCCCCTGCGCCGCCTTCCTACCGCGGCTCGCCTCCTTCCTCGGTCCAGCGCCGCGCCGCCACCCCACCCCACCGGCGCTCCCCGCAGTCGCCGCCTCCATCTCTCCAGCGCCCTCTTATCTCGCCGTCGCGGCCCACCGTAGCCTGACCCGTACCTCGACCCCGCCCTGTGCCCTAACCCTAGTCGTCGGGCCGGCGGCTTGTGCGCGCAACGGACTGAAGCGTCTCGGCGGCGGGAGGCGCTCCTGGGTGCGCGTGGACGGGGCGACGGGCGCCTCGGAGGCTCGCCAAGCCCACGCTGATCTACCTCCGCGCGTGCGACCTCCGCCTCTTCGGTCCGCTCTTCGTCTACCCCTCCGGATTCTCTGCAACCTCGAGAGGATAAGGTTTGATTCCACCCCACAATCCCCATGACTCGTTGCGATCTGTTTTTCATTTGACTTGCGTGCTACTGCTGTAGACTAGGATCGACATTATCTGCTGCTTCTGGTGAATCCGATAAGAACTGCGTGTATTACACTGTATTTTTTTTTTGTTCTGGGATGATGACGAAAGGCAATCTAGGAAATGAATGTAAATTGGGGAAGTGCGGTAATATCTCCAAATAATGAACTGTGCATTGGGAGGAAAATGTTGTGATATTTGCAACCACTATGCCTATGATTACTGTTTAGGCTTCAACTACCGGTCCAAATAACATGATGCTTTATTGGGATAAATCCTGATTAACTTTCTATTATGCAGATAAGTTAAACATTGCAGTATATATTGGAGCGCCCATCTTTTTTCTGCACAATGCAATCTATCTGCGACAATTTGTTGATATTAGTTAAAGGAGAGATACAAGAATTTCAGCATTATTTAATACCTTCATTTCCTAAATATTTGTTTCATATGTTAGAATGTGCTTGGCAATCTCGTTGCTGATTTGGTTTTCGCGTTTTCCCCACTGATTTGGATAGATATTGATCCAAGGTTTACAAAACTGTATTGCTAGATGATAGCTTTGTTTTCTCTGATATCGTGCCTCGAGTGGATGGATAAAAGTTAATCTACTAATGGGTAAGGTATATGCTAAAGTAGACAAGCTTCCTTCATTAACCATATGATACTTGAATTGTATTACTAATCCATTTCATGCATGCTCTTTAGGGTAAGATCACTTTCATATCTGTTCAGAATTTGATTTTTGCAATATGTGTCCCATATCACTAATTTATTAGAATCATGGAAATGTGGTCTTTATATCCGTTGTTTAAATAGATTCGGTTTCCAGTAATATACATTGACATTTTCACATTGTATAGGACAACTTCTTCAGGGAAGATGAGGAGAAAGGTACTAGCCAAGTGCTGAAAGAGAGTATTTTGAGATGCTCCACATTTATCAAAATAGGGCAGCAATGCTCCACCAGGTGGGTCAATTATCTGAGTTACAGGTTTGTGTTTTGAACCTTATTTTGATTGTTGACATGCTATGATACTTTTTCCAAAATGAAACCACAGGCCAGGGTGTCTATTTATTAGGTGTAGATCTCCATGCAGTCTTTGATCTTTACAGGAATTTTTCTCTCTCAAAAACACAGGAGAACTGCGCTTCATTATACTAAGAAGAAAGATCTTTACAGGAATGATGTACTCTAATGTTGGAAAATAATTTAAACACTCCCTATCAAACCTAGGTTTTGAGTATGCATTAAAAAATAGTTCAGTTAGATCAGCTTAGCGGATAACCGAACTTGCCATCGTCAGGTTGCCCACATACTTAGATCAAGTAGCGCATTTGTCAGTGACTCAGGGCTCAATGTGAAGGAAGAAAATAGCTGTTTAGTAGTTTTTGTACCCCTGTTATGATGTATGGAACTCACAGGATTGAGTTCCTCCGTTTCTTTCCGAGACATCTGTAAAAATTGTTGGAAGGACTGGGGGCATCTGTGAACGTGATATTTGACCAATTTGATTTTGAATCAATAGCTGCTGCTGGCCTCGATAATAAACTTGCAATCTTGTTTGTGCAAACTTCTAAGCTATTATATTAAGTAACAACCCTAAAAGTTTATTCCTTTTTGACCGGCCAGGTTCATCAGGCACGGTTGAAAGGGCTTGTTTCAAGGAGCTATTTGATATTGACCTGAAGAATTCAAGGGTAGCTGGGTAGGTTATTTTTATGTTTATATTGAACGGGTGGCGCTCTGCCTGGGTGCGCGCCTCGGAGGCGGTTGAGGTCACCAAGCTGGCGCTGATGCTAATTACCTCCCCCCGCGCGACCTCGCCTACCCCTCCGCGATTCGGCCGCGAGTGCGCCATCATCGTCTGCAACCTCGAGCGGACGTGTCGCTGCCGTGCGGAGTTACCTCAACGAGCTGCCTTCTTCCTCGACAACAGTGAAGGTTCCGTCCCCTCCCCCATCCCCATCACCTGCGATCTGTTTCTAATTTGATCTCTTGCCCGCTTACGCTTGTGTTGAATTAGAAGACAACTGGGTGTTGCACTTTATTCTCTCTCTGGTTCTGTGATGATGACGAATCAAGGTTGTTAGTTCGTACACTACAATATCAGTTTGCCATGCTTGGGATGCTAGCCTAGAATTAGACGACAACCGGGTGTATTGCACTGTATTCTCTCTCTGGTTCTGTGATGATGACAAATCAAGGTTGTTAGTTCGTACGCTACAATTTGCCATGCTTGGGAAGCTGGGATTTGCGCCTTACTCTCTGTAATAATTTTGTCATTTTCAATTCATTTCAATCTTTATTGTGAAGAGTGGTAATATCTCCAAATAGTGAACCTCATTTTATCAGCTAGATTCTGTCGTGCATTTGAAGGAAAATGATGTTAGATCTGCGACCATTATGCCTATGATTGCTGTTTAGGCTTCAAGTACAGGTCAGAATAACATGATGATTTTCTTGGAATAAATCCTGAATAAATTTCTGTTATGCAGTTAATGTTGCAGTATATATTGGAGCATCCATCTTTTTCTGCACAATGTAATTGTCTATCTGCGACAATTGTGTCGATGTCATGTAAATGAGATGGACAAGAAATTCAGCATTATTTGTTACCTGCATTTCCTAAATCTTTGTTTCACATGTTATTACGTGCTTGGTAAAAATTCTTTCCATCAGAACTGATGGTGTTTGCTTTTGTAGAAATGAAATGTAAACCAAAGAGGGGAAAAAGGTTTTTTCTGCTTGCAAATATTGGCGAAAGAACGGCTGCACAGCAAGGGCATCCTTTGGTAAGATACATGCTTTTTGAAGATTTTGGGAAATATCAAGTTCATCTATGCACTGCTGAAGAAATCTGATCCTAAGCTGGCATAGTATTATAGTGCAGCTCTGTGACAACAATCTCGTTGCTCACTTCATATTCGAGATAGGATTGTGATTTATTTGCTTGTTGTTTATCATCAATATTGGTTTGAGGTACATTAGCTCTAATGTTATCAGTGTTTAAAAAAAGCGGCGCCTAGGCGCTGCGCGGTCACCGGCCGCGTCGCTTTTCACTAATCGTTGGGTTTAAGCGGCCGGCGGCTTAAGCGTGCGAAAGCAGCGCGTTTTTCCGCTTTGTTGACGTCGGCACCGTTTTCTTGTGAGGGCCCCGTGCGTATTCCAGGGATAAGACGAGCGCTTCTGTTGCTTTTTCACTGCCGAGGGCTCAAATCGAGTTGTTTACTCTTTCCTCTCCTTTTTTTTTTATAGTTGTTTCATCTGCCGTTGATCTTTCCCATGTGCTTTGCCGCTGTTGTCTTGTGCTTTGTTGTGGGGCCCACGAAGCACAAGGTCAGTTCTGCGAGGGGCCTCAGGCAAGTTGACGACTAAAACATTTTAGGTCGCCTGCTAATATCATCTCTTATCATAAATTGCATAAGTTGTCCATTAATTGGTTATATTGCATACTAATATGTATTAATATATGTTTGAATGTTATAGATTAATTCCCCCCCCCCCCAAAAAAAACTGATTTGGGTAGATACAAATTAAAAGTTGCATCCAGATAGCTTCCTTACTAATTAGATATTGATCAAGGTTCACAAAACTGTATTGTGAGATGATAGCTAGCTTTGTGCATTTTGTAATGATACGGCATCAAGTGGACGGAGAAAAGTTAAACTGGTAGTGGGGAAGGTATATGCTAGAGCAGACAAACTTCCTGCATTAACCATATGATACTTGAATTATATTATTAATGCATTTCAAGCATGATCTTTAGGGTAAGATCACTTTCCTATCTGCTCAGAATGTTTTTTTTTTCAATATGTGACCCATATTACTAATTTGTTAGAATAATGGAAATGTGGTCTTTGTATCTGTTATTTTAATATATTCAGTATCCAGTAATATACGTTGACATTTTCAAATTGTATAAGACTTGCAGGGGGATGATGGAAGAGAAAATGAGGAAAAAGTTTCTGGCCAAGTCGCTGAAAGAGAGAGTATTTTGATATTAGGCCTCCACTTTTATCAAAATAGAGCAGCAATACTCCCCCAGAGTGGATATTCTTCCACAGGAATACGTGGATCAACTATCTAAGTTACAGGTTTGTGTTTTAAACCTTATTTTGATTGCTGACATGCTATGATACTTTTTTCGGAAATGAAACTGCCAGATGTCTATTTATCGGGCATCATATGTGCTCCATTTATGACGCAGTACCTGCCAATCAATCACTGGAAATAAGCGCTAACTGCTTTAATATGTAGCAGTCTCCTTTTCTCTGTGTATTCAATATTAAGAAATATAAGCAACTTAAAAATTTAAGCAAATCTTTTTTTCCCATAAAAAATGGAACAATAAGACTAAATATGCAACTAGCCAATTCCATATTCAACACTAACAAATAATGGAAATAGCGAACTCAACACATCCAATATTTGATGAAACCGTGCATGCTACTTTTCGTTCAGTGGTCCATGAAGTTTTATCTGCCACAATCAGATTACACATGCATATATGACGATTGGAGACTGAATGAACACAGATGAAAAACCTAGTTCACTCTGCCTATAACCAATTGAACTCACAGCAAGACTAAATCATTCAAGTCACACAATGAAGGGAAGTGGACCGGGGAGACGATAACCTAGAGATCTTAGCGAGTGTGCTAAATCTTGGCGAGGCTCTTCCCAATTCTTGTGGATCCGGCATGTGGACTTCTGCTGAGTCCTTTGATCCTAAGAGGAGGAAGACCCTCCCCTTACCGTGAGGTCCAGGTGAGGGGGAGGCAGATCCTCACGACGACGCCCATCCCTGAATGGAAAGAACACATACGACGAACTGGCACACAACATTTGTCAGATTGATCTGCACAAACCTTATTGGAAGGGAAGATGTTAAGTTTAGGATCCCGTACCGTCTTTTTTTGGTTTATGGAAGAGGGGACGCCACCACGAATGTTCCTCCAAACTCATGTGGTCAAGTGGCCTGCACCACCGGTACAACCCCAAATTCATGTATAAATGTAATTGTTTTTACTCAAATATAGTATTACACGCATGGGGCAGTCTATGAATTAAAATATACATCCCTAAAAAATTTACACAATCCATCGACGCTCATTTATATAGACTGCACATTCACATGTATATAGGTCAACGCAGCAAGTCTAATCAATTGCATGGTCTCAATGCGTGTCCAAAGATCACAACTCATAAATTAGTGTTTTCAACCATAACATGACACACACTGTATGCAAGAATGGCACATATTTAACTTGAATTAGCAGGAAAACCATGTACATCAATTTTCGATGTACACAAGGTGCACGAAGCCGCAAAAGCGATCTCAAATACATGTAAAAGAGCCCAAACTTCATGTGCATGCCCTTGTTTTCATGGTGTTGCCTAGACGTCCAGGCCCCAAGGTCGCCACAAGGACGCCTTAGGTCGTAGTGTTGCCTAGGTGGCAAGACACCCTGTGGTAGCCGCAAAACGCCTCACTAACTTAATGTTTAGTACAACTAGGTAGCTCAGTTTGAAGGAAATTCATGTGACACTTTCAATTGTTACAATCGTTTGTCTGACAGTTTATTTTCAATACACAGTTCAAACAAAAAGATCTTGTTGTATTTATTTCACTGTTATGCAGGTTGCTATCTCATCTTTTGGCTGTGGATAATTTCTGTGGGGGCATCAACTAGGAGTGCTGTAACTCTAAATGTTGGGACATTCCTTGATATCTGAGTTGCATAGGTAACTATGTTTTATTTTTTGTCATCACAGCTTTGTGCAGTATAATCAGTATATCATTTGTGCTAACTGCTGTAGTATAGTAGATTCTGAATTCAGAACATCATTGATGATCCCGTATCTATTTCGTGCTGTGATCTTGTAGTCCTGCTGTTGCAGCTTTTGATATCCTGATATCCTTGTATTTTTGTTTGTTGTCTTTTTGCTGATCTTTGTTGTTCACTCCCTCCATTCCAAAATATGAGCATTTCTGGCTATGGAGGGAGTATGTTGCTGCTGCCGATTTCAAGAAGACAATCAGCGCGATTGCCTTGTTCCCAGTTTTATTGCTCCCTTCATCATTAGCGCGATTGCCTTGTTCCCAGTTTTATTGCTCCCTTCATCTTTGTTGTTGCTGTTTATCTCCCTCGCAAAAAAGGCTCTATCTTTTGTAGTGGGACTTTTCACTTTTGGGTTGCAATACGTCTGTATTGACAAAGCAATATAGGTTCCTGTATTTTGGCTCTTTTATTCTCTAAGTGTAGTTTACTTTTTTAAGACTACGTGTGTCACTTAATTCTTATGGTTCAGATCCATACTGGGTTTGATTGGTCTGCAATGATATTGATAAGTTTGTGTTCCTACTTTATTACAGATATTCTGGAACTGAACGAGCTCCATAAGGTCTGCAATACCTCAATTTATAAAGTCAGTGCACCCAATGTTCAGGCTAAAAAGGAATTTTCAGGACTGAAGCCAGTTTGTACTCTCTTCTATGTGTGACTTATATTTTTTGTTCATTAGTCTCCTTGATTCTTTTGCCTTCTTTTATGCTACATTCTTTCAGCGTTTCCCTCATTTGTTTGGAGAAGTCAGCTTAGAGGGCTTCATGCATGCTTTTGCATTGGGTGTCCCTTTTCATGATTTAACCGTTATAAGTCTTTGAATCTCAACATGTTGCAAACTAATCATGGATTTCTCGCTGCAATAAACTATACACAAATGGTCACGTGTAAGAAAATTGAGACAATCATTCTAATTGTATGTATAGAAGAATCGTTCTTATTCTGTCTAATCTCCTACCTGCAGGGTCGTCTTATTGTTAAACTGCTGTTTTTCTTTGAAAGCCAAAAATTGGAGTGATTTAGCTGATAGTTTTATATAGGAGTTGGATCCCTGTGCTGCGATGAGAATTGAAAATTTCATGCCAAATGCAGTTCGTCTCGAGCTTGGCGGACTTCAAGAGGTGCATCGCTAGTATAGTTTTTGACTTGTTACATTCTATTCATTTGCGATTGGGATATCCTTAACCATGATGGCCTTCCAAATTGTTGTTATATGACGACCAGGAACCAAGTACTCGTTTTTGTTCTTCAGTTACGATTGTTTTCTATTTGCATGTCATAGCTCGCATGGATTTGCGTGCTGTTATCCATCACAGGTAATCTGTTTTGACTGTTACATTTTCGTTTTTCACATGCCAAAGTTATGTACTGCGCTCTGAAGTGTATTACATTTGCAGGTATATTATATGGGAAGTACTCAAATGCAACACTAGCACTAACCTTTTGTTGAAAGTAAACACGAAGTGGAGTGCTCCGTATTTTCTTTCCTCATTCGCCAAGAAATCATGCAACAGCCACGGCTTAAGCTGACCTTTTAAATAGTTACAGTTTCTGTCTAAAGACGAAGGGGAGTGCTCCGTATTTTCTTGCCTCATTCACCGAGAAATAATGCAAGAACCACGGCTTAAGCTGACCTTTTAAACATTACGGTTTCTCTCTTTATGGCATCGTTCAACTTTTCTAGCGTGCGTTTTAATTGGCTCGATGACAACTAAAAGGTTTTTCATTTTTACATAAATAACACGTATTTAGTCAACGACAAGGCCCCACTAAGAGTTACAACGTTGGACCACGCATAATTGATAGAGCTAGACTGAGAACGCTTGATCAAGAATCTCGAATGGCAACGCGTGCTCGACAACACGACCCACAACGCTTGGTTGACAACGCTCGACTTGACAACGCTCGACCTAAAACGCCTGGTTGACAATGCTCAACCCAAAATGCCTGACCGACAACGCCTGGTCGACAATGCTCGACCAAAAACGCCTGGTCGACAACGCTCGACCCAAAACGCCTGACTGACACCGCCTGGTCGACAATGCCTAGTCAACATCGCCTGGTTGACAACGCTCGATCCAAAACGCCTAACAACGGCTGAATAATGCTCGACCCACAACGCCTGACCAACAACGCTCAACCGACATCACCATGCCAAACGCTCACATTGTAGAAGTTATATTTTCCAAACCCCTTTCAAATCACACGTTTCTGTCGATGCATATTTGGTTTGACGACAACGCCCCGCTTAGAGTTGCAACGTTGGACCATGCTTGAAGGATAGAGCTGTATGAAATCTCTTAAAATAGATACTCCCTCCATTTTTATTTATATGACGCCGTTGACTTTTTTGTTGAACTTTGGCCAACAATATCTATGAAAATAATTAGTTGCTTAACATGAAATGTATATTGTTAGATATATCATCAAAAACACTTTAAGATTAACTTATACATTTAGTTATTTGCTCAAATATTTATGAATAAGACGAATGGTCAAAGTAACAAAAAAGTCAACTACGTCATATAATTAAAAACGGAGGGAGTAATATTTGTAATCATAATGTCCAATCGTTACTTAGTATCGGTCTTACCACATAAGCGTAACCCATTGCAAATCATTTAGGAAGCCTATACATCTATGACAACATTATTTATTTTAAGAAACTTCATACAAAACATTTTAATGAACATAATGTGCAAACATCACTTAGTATCGGTCTTACTACATAAGCATGCAAAAGGATGGAATGGTACTTTTGATGGTGAAAATATGGACAACAAAAGTAATATAATATTATGATGTCTGGATGACGGCAACTAAATATCTCAGCCGATAGATCGCTAAGCAAGTAAGCAACCTTGGCCGTGGATCACGTAAGCAACCTTCCACCGACAGTTGTCTCGGTAAACAAAAATCTGCATAGAACCATATCAGAAGTGTAACAATGTCATAACATGAAATAGATTGGAACCACATCCGGCAAATGAAATCACTTGCAAAAGGAACATTCAATGATCAATGGACATCATTTTTAGATGCAAATGACATCACAAAAGCCTGTATCAGACTAACCTGCATCTTTGTTTAGAGAATGAGACTCTTTACTTCCATGCTGATGTAATTATCTCACAATCTTAGTAGTCCTATGCCTGAACAAACAAACACAAATACAAGACAAATAATGTGTGAACTTCGTGAAAATGAGGAGAAATTCTTATGAAGAAGAATAGTCACCAAAATGGAAAACTGGGGTACAAAATCATTTTATAATCATACAAACACCAAGTGATATATGAATCTATTCCAATAACCCTTCCTAAACCCTAGCTATCAGCAATAAGCAATAGAAAAGTAAAGGGTTCTAGTCTAGTCCTAGAATTATGAGGTGGCTAGATGCATCTTAGTTATAAAGTCACGATTGCAGAAGAAAACAATACTAGATATTCTTAAATAAGATTCAAATGCAATTTCAACACTAGTCATTGAGAAAGCCTTCCCTTTTCCAGTTATTTTTTTTCTTGTCATTAGCCTATTACTGAAGCAAAAGTAAACTTAGAAGATGTAAAGTTACATAACGAATTGCCATTCCAGCAGATGGTCTTCCCTCCAGCAGTCTCAATTGCAAAGCAGAAAAGACACAATTAGCTATTCAAATATACAGACTAATTGAACTCAGGTTTGATTGCACCATGTAATACGAAGCAATGGCTCCCTTCCTTCCATTGACAGAGCCAAAGTTCCACAGTGGTAATCAGTTTGTGTTTGTGGTGGTCAAAAGAGAGAAGTGCCTCTAATGGTGGTAGTGTGCAGCACTACTGTTCTTCCCTAGAGAGTTGAGTGCTGCCAACATTACATACCTTGAAACATGTTGTCTGACTTTTCCGACGATATAGGAAGCTTCCGATCTGAAGGCCACACACCCCAGGGTAATTTTCGGCAGCCGGACCAATTTTGAGGACGCCCACCCATTTACAGATGGCCTTGTAGTAGGAGATATTTGACAAGGTTTCTATGAATTTTTGGGCCGTTCGGCCCTCGTTTTAGGGGCCATTGGCCCCGTTACGAGCCATTTTTTGGGTCTGAAAATCCCTTCTATCTCTGCGATTTTGATGTAGACTCGATGTGGAATCAGACTCCGAGTTATAGGAGTCGTGTCTGGCCACTTATCCTAGCTCATATGGCCGAAAAATAGTTTTCCCCCCGATACGGCCGTTTGGGGCCGTTTTCGTGGGCTATAGCACACGCCCCGCGCTGATTTTCGGCACCCGGACCGATTTTAATGACGCCCGCACATTTAAAGATGGCCTTGTAGTAGGAGATATTTGACAAGGTTTCCATGAATTTTCGGGACGTTCAGCACCCCTTTCAGGGGCCACTAGCCCCGTTACGAGCCATTTTTTGGGCCCTGAAAATCGCTCCTATCTCTGCGATTTTCACATAGTCTCGATGTGGAACCTGGCTCCGAGTTATAGGAGTCGTGTCTGGCCACTTTTCTTGGCCCATATGGCTAAAAAATAGTTTCCCCTCTAATACGACCGTTTGGGGCCGTTTTCGTGGACGCACACGCCCTGGGGTGATTTTCGTTACCTAGACCGATTTTGAGTACGCCCACCCATTTAAAGGCAGCCTTGTAGTAGGAGATATTTGACGAGGTTTCCATTAATTTTCGGGCCGTTCGGCGCCCGTTTCGGGGGCCATTGGCCCCGTTACGAGCCGTTTTTTAGGCCTTGAAAATCCCTCCTATCTTTGCGATTTTCACGTAGACTCAATGTGGAACCAGGCTCTGAGTCGTAGGAGTCATTTCTGGCCACTTGTCCTGGCCCATGTGGCTGAAAAATAGCCCCCGCCCCCTGATACGGCCGTTTGGGGCCGTTTCCGTGGGCTATAGCACACGCACCGGGGTGATTTTCGGCACCCGGACCGATTTTAATGAAGCCCACACATTTAAAGACGGTCTTGTAGTAGGAGATATTTGACAAGGTTTCCATGAATTTTCGGGACGTTCAGCACCCGTTTCAGGGGCCACTAACCCCGTTACGAGCCGTTTTTTGGGCTTTGAAAATCGCTCCTATCTCTGCGATTGTAATATAGTCTCGATGTGGAACCAGGCTCCGAGTTATAGGAGTCGTGTCTGCCTACTTTTCCTAGCCCATATGGCCGAAAAATAGTTTCCCCCTGATACGGCCGTTTGGGGCCGTTTTCGTAGGCTATAACACACGCCCCGGGGTGATTTTGGGCACATGGACCGATTTTGAGGACACCCACATATTTAAGGACGGCCTTGTAGTAGAAGATATTTGACGAGGTTTCCATGAATTTTCGGGCCGTTCGGCGGCCGTTTCGGGGGCCATTGCCCCGTTACGAGCCCTTTTTTGGGCCTAAAAATCCCTCATATCTCTGCGATTTTCATAAACACTCGATCTGGAACCAGGCTCCGAGTCATAGGAGTCGTGTCCCCCCACTTGTCCTGGCCCATATGGCCGAAAAATAGTTTCCCCCCTAATACGGCCGTTTGGGGCCATTTTCGTAGGCTATAGCACACGCCCCGGGGTGATTTGCTGCACCCAGACCGATTTTTAGGACGCCCGCACATTTAAAGACAGCCTTGTAGAAGGAGATATTTGACGAGGTTTCCATGAATATTTGGGCTGTTCGGCGCCCGTTTCGGGAGCCATTGGCCCCGTTACGAGCCGTGTTTTAGGCCCTGAAAATCCCTCCTATCTCTGCGATTTTCACGTAGACTCAATGTGGAATCAGACCCCGAGTTATAGGAGTCGTGTCTGGCCACTTATCCTAGCCCATATTTCCCAAAAATAGTTTCCCTCCTGATACGGCCGTTTGCGGCCGTTTTCGTGGGCTATAGCACACGCCCCGCGCTGATTTTCGGCACCCGGACCGATTTTAATGACGCCCGCACATTTAAAGACGGCCTTGTAGTAGGAGATATTTGACAAGGTTTCCATGAATTTTTGGGACGTTCAGCACACGTTTCAGGGGCCACTAGCCCCGTTACGAGCTATTTTTTGGGCCCTAAAAATCGCTCCTATATCTGCGATTTTCACATAGTCTTGATGTGGAACCTGGCTCCGAGTTATAGGAGTCGTGTCTGGCCACTTTTCCTGGCCCATATGGCCAAAAAATAGTTTCCCCTCTAATACGACCGTTTGGGGCCGTTTTCGTGGACGCACACGCCCTGGGGTGATTTTCGTTACCTGGACCAATTTTGAGTACGCCCACCCATCTAAAAGCAGCCTTGTAGTAGGAGATATTTGACGAGGTTTCCATGAATTTTCGGGCCGTTCGGCGCCCGTTTCGGGGGCCATTGGCCCTGTTACGAGCCGTTTTTTAGGCCTTGAAAATCCCTCCTATCTCTGCGATTTTCACGTAGACTCGATGTGGAACCAGGCTCCGAGTTATAGGAGTCGTGTTTGGCCCCTTTTCCCGGCCCATATGGCAGAAAAATAGTTTTCCCCCTGATATGGCCGTTTGGGGCCCGTTTTCGTGGGCTATAGCACACGCCCCGTTGTGATTTTCGCCACCCGGACCGATTTTTAGGACGCCCGCACATTTAAAGACATCCTTGTAGTAGGAGATATTTGACGAGGTTTCTATGAATTTTCGGGCCGTTCGGCGCCCGTTTCTGGGGCCATTGGCCCCGTTACGAGCCGTTTTTTAGGCCCTAAAAATCCCTTCTATCTCTCCGATTTTCGTGTAGACTCGATGTGGAACCAGGCTCTGAGTCATAGGAGTCATTTCTGGCCACTTGACCTAGCCCATGAGGCTGAAAAATAGTTTCCCCCTGATATGGCCGTTTCGGGCCGTTTTCATGGGCTATAGCACACGCCCCGGGGTGATTTTCGGCACCCGGACCGATTTTTAGGACGCCCGCACATTTAAAGACAGCCTTGTAGTAGGAGATATTTAACGAGGTTTCTATGAATTTTCGGGCCGTTCGGCGCCCGTTTCGGGGGCCATTGGCCCCGTTACGAGCCGTTTTTTAGGCCTTGAAAATCCCTCCTATCTATGCGATTTTCACGTAGACTCGATGTGGAACCAGGCTCCGAGTTATAGGAGTCGTGTTTGGCCACTTTTCCTGGCCCATATGGCAGAAAAATAGTTTTCCCCCTGATATGGCCGTTTGGGGCCCGTTTTTGTGGGCTATAGCACACGCCCCGGTGTGATTTTCGCCACCCGGACCGATTTTTAGGACGCCCGCACATTTAAAGACAGCCTTGTAGTAGGAGATATTTGACGAGGTTTCTATGAATTTTCGGGCCGTTCGGCGCCCGTTTCGGGGGCCATTGGCCCCGTTACGAGCCGTTTTTTAGGCCCTGAAAATCCCTCCTATCTCTCCGATTTTCATGTAGACTCGATGTGGAACCAGGCTCTGAGTCGTAGGAGTCATTTCTGGCCACTTGTCCTAGCCCATGTGGCTGAAAAATACCCCCCCCCCCTGATACGGCCGTTTGGGGCCGTTTCCGTGGGCTATAGCACACGCCCCGGGGTGATTTTCGGCACCCGGACCAATTTTAATGAAGCCCACACATTTAAAGACGGTCTTGTAGTAGGAGATATTTGACAAGGTTTTCATGAATTTTCGGGACGTTCAGCACCCGTTTCAGGGGCCACTAACCCCGTTACGAGCCGTTTTTTGGGCCTTGAAAATCACTCCTATCTGTGCGATTGTAACATAGTCTCGATGTAGAACCAGGCTCCAAGTTATCGGAGTCGTGTCTGCCTACTTTTCCTAGCCCATCTAAAAGCAGCCTTGTAGTAGGAGATATTTGACGAGGTTTCCATCAATTTTTGGGCCGTTCGGCGCCCGTTTCGGGGGCCATTGGCCCTGTTATGAGCCGTTTTTTAGGCCCTGAAAATCCCTCCTATCTATGCGATTTTCACGTAGACTCGATGTGGAACCAGGCTCTGAGTTATAGGAGTCGTGTTTGGCCACTTTTCCTGGCCCATATGGCAGAAAAATAGTTTTCCCCCTGATATGGCCGTTTGGGGCCCGTTTTTGTGGGCTATAGCACACGCCCCGGTGTGATTTTCGCCACCTGGACCGATTTTTAGGACGCCCGCACATTTAAAGACAGCCTTGTAGTAGGAGATATTTGACGAGGTTTCTATGAATTTTCGGGCCGTTCGGCGCCCGTTTCGGGGGCCATTGGCCCCGTTACGAGCCGTTTTTTAGGCTCTGAAAATCCCTCCTATCTCTCCGATTTTCATGTAGACTCGATGTGGAACCCGGCTCTGAGTCGTAGGAGTCATTTCTGGCCACTTGTCCTGGCCCATGAGGCTGAAAAATAGTTTCCCCCCTGATATGGCCGTTTCGGGCCGTTTTCGTGGGCTATAGCACACGCCCCGGGGTGATTTTCGGCACCCGGACCGATTTTTAGGACGCCTGCACATTTAAAGACAGCCTTGTAGTAGGAGATATTTAACGATGTTTCTATGAATTTTTGGGCCGTTCGGCGCCCGTTTCGGGGGCCATTGGCCCCGTTACGAGCCGTTTTTTAGGCCCTGAAAATCCCTCCTATCTATGCGATTTTCATGTACACTCGATGTGGAACCAAGCTCTGAGTCGTAGGAGTCATTTCTGGCCACTTGTCCTAGCCCATGTGGCTGAAAAATACCCCCCCTGATACGGCCGTTTGGGGCCGTTTCCGTGGGCTATAGCACACGCCCCGGGGTGATTTTCGGCACCCGGACCAATTTT
The DNA here is from genome assembly GCA_007726485.1 of Eragrostis curvula. NCBI lineage: Eukaryota > Viridiplantae > Streptophyta > Magnoliopsida > Poales > Poaceae > Eragrostis > Eragrostis curvula. Next base: position 126,811 of record RWGY01000732.1, on the reverse strand, counting down.
AATGAAGCCCACACATTTAAAGACGGTCTTGTAGTAGGAGATATTTGACAAGGTTTCCATGAATTTTCGGGACGTTCAGCACCCGTTTCAGGGGCCACTAACCCCGTTACGAGCCGTTTTTTGGGCCTTGAAAATCGCTCCTATCTGTGCGATTGTAACATAGTCTCGAGTAGAACCAGGCTCCAAGTTATAGGAGTCGTGTCTGCCTACTTTTCCTAGCCCATATGGCCAAAAAATAATTTCCCCCCTGATACGGCCGTTTGGGGCCGTTTTCGTAGGGTGATTTTAGGCACCCGGACCGATTTTTAGGACGCCCGCACATTTAAAGACAGCCTTGTAGTAGGAGATATTTGACGAGGTTTTCATGAATATTTGGGCTGTTCGGCGCCCGTTTCGGGAGCCATTGGCCCCGTTACGAGCCGTTTTTTAGGCCCTGAAAATCCCTCCTATCTCTTCGATTTTCACGTAGACTCGATGTGGAATCAGACTCCGAGTTATAGGAGTCGTGTCTGGCCACTTATCCTAGCCCATATAGCCAAAAAACAGTTTCCCCCCTGATACGGCCATTTGGGGCCGTTTTCATGGGCTATAGCACACGCCCCGCGCTGATTTTCGACACCCAGACCGATTTTAATGACGCCCGCACATTTAAAGACGGCTTTGTAGTAGGAGATATTTGACAAGGTTTCCATGAATTTTCGGGACGTTCAACACCCGTTTCAGGGGACACTAGCCCCGTTACGAGCCATTTTTTGGGCCCTGAAAATCGCTCCTACCTCTGCGATTTTCACATAGTCTCGATGTGAAACCTGGCTCCGAGTTATAAGAGTCGTGTCTGGCCACTTTTCCTGGCCCATATGGCCAAAAAACAGTTTCCCCTCTAATACGCCCGTTTGGGGCCGTTTTCGTGGACGCACACGCCCTGGGGTGATTTTCGTTACCTGGACCGATTTTGAGTACGCTCACCTATTTAAAGGCAGCCTTGTAGTAGGAGATATTTGACGAGGTTTCCATGAATTTTCGGGCCGTTCGGCGCCCGTTTCGGGGGCCATTGGCCCTGTCACGAGCCGTTTTTTGGGCCCTGAAAATCCCTCCTATCTTTGCGATTTTCAAGTAGAATCGATGTGGAACCAAGCTCCGAGTTATAGGAGTCGTGTTTGGCCACTTTTCCTGGCCCATATGGCAGAAAAATAGTTTCCCCCCCTCATACGGCCATTTGGGGCCCGTTTTCGTGGGCTATAGCACACGCCCCGGTGTGATTTTCGCCACCCGGACCGATTTTTAGGACGCCCGCACATTTAAAGACATCCTTGCAGTAGGAGATATTTGACGAGGTTTCTATGAATTTTCGGGCCGTTCGGCGCCCGTTTTGGGGGCCATTGGCCCCGTTACGAGCCGTTTTTTAGGCCCTGAAAATCCCTCCTTTCTCTCCGATTTTCACGTAGACTCGATGTGGAACCAGGCTCTAAGTCGTAGGAGTCATGTCTGGCCACTTGTCCTGGCCCATATGGCCGAAAAATAGTTCCCCCCTGATAAGGCCGTTTGGGGCCGTTTTCGTGGGCTATAGCTGTCGGGAACCCGAAACCAGGTACGCGTGATTACCCGCATAAACCCTCGACTATACCCAAATCGCTAAGGACTGGGCCGGAGACCGTGGTCGTCCCCGAAGATAGCCATGGTCAAAGCCTAGCCCACGATGCGCGCCGCGGACCGCAACCAAGAGGCTGCGGAGGAAAAAGGAGGCCCGACTCCTCGACCCGTCTCCCGACCCCCAGGGGTCGAAAGAAATCTCCGCCTCAGCCGACCCCGGGCGCCCGTGTTGACGCAAAAATTGACTTCTTCTGCCTCACACACGTGGCCTGAGAGATTTGCTTAACTCTGTTCAGGACCAAAACTTGGAACGCAGTGAATTCCGGAGCGTGCCAGTCGATTTTCCCTACAAATCGACAAAGACAAGAAAAGCGTGTAAAATCCCTGGGCTATCGGCCCCGGACAGACCGATGCGTAACCGCAGCCGATATGAGAATAATTAAAAATTGTAAATAAAAGTACTCGGCTGTCGGCTAGAAACGAATCGGCATGTTCGCAATTGGCAATTACTTGCACGAAGAAAAAGGATAATAAATTGCACGTATTTGAGATCAGCATCAATAAGCATCGGCAAAGCATGCAATATTCAAAACATCATCGGCAAGTGTAAACAGTAGCAGATCGGCATCAGCAAACATGGTTCAGATCTTTTACTCGTTAAGAATAAAACAGTAGAAGCATAAACAAGTATAGTGTGAATTTGGTAAACAATCGGCTAAACACCCTGAAAGAATTATTAAACTAATAGATCTAATTAAATCGACACGTTTGCTAATTGCTCTCCCCAGGACAAGTCAACTGAAGAAAAACGTAAAACAGGACCAGGTCAAACTGTAGTACACAATCGGCAAACGATAAACTTGATCAAATCTAACTCGTTCAATAATGACTCGAATAACTAGTTTAAACAGCGATCGGCATCGACAATCTATTGCAAGGCTACAGCCAGGACAAGTCAACTGAACTACAGCAAAGAATCGGACCAGGTCTAACAATTCCAAGCAATAAACGTACAACGTCGATCTCTAGATTAAACTGAATTACCGGATAACTAGCAGCCACATCAGTTCTAATTATGGACAAGTCGACATAACAGAAGCTAATGCGCTCACCTGTCGAAATCCAAGTCGATGAAACCGGAGCCCCGATAGACGCCGATGTCGGCGAAAATCCCGTCGAGAAAGAAGGTGGCGATGCGCCGAAATTGATTGATTGATTGGTTAGGGTTTTTACAAGACAACGCGGGACTACATTTATACCCCGGACGCACTCCGAATCTAACACGACTCGGTTAATCCTCTTTTCTAAACAAAAATAGAAAATGAACTAAAAAAGGACTCGGACCCACACGTACACGCGCACGTTTCCTTCTCTTCCACGATCCTCATGGACCACCATTTCCTTCACGCACCCGTGCTACTCTTCTTAACACTGACAATGGGCCACAGGCCAAAATCCGGTGTCAACACATGCCCCCCAAGCCGGGGTATGATATCTTCATGCACCGGATTGTTTCCTCATTTCCCGCGCTCTCCTCAATTCTCGCACCACTTCCCATGTCTCTGCAACTTCCCCTCGATACTTGCGCCATCTTCAATGCAGCACGTCCCATCTTATAAATAGGGGCATCCACCCCTTCGTTCTTCCTCCTTTCGCCGACGCAACACACCTTCATCTCACATTCTCTCTCCTGCTCTTGCACCGACTCCGGCGATCTCTTCCTCGGCGACTCCATGGATCCCAACGCATCTGCTGCTGCGGTGCCACTCACGGCCACCAACCTCGCCGTCCCCGAGGTACGATTCATCTCCCCCTTTCACTCTTTCAATCTTCATTTCTTTCAATCTAGGGCAAGTAGCACTGTAGATTTCTTCTGGGGTAAAATAAGAACCAATCCCCACACCAAAACATAATCAAATCCTGCTTTTATTTCCTGTTCTTTTTGCATCAATAAATCTGTTTATCAATCTTGCCCCATTATTTGCTCATATCCTTACTAGATTCATTTTCCCGCACTGTTCCTAGGCACTGCGAAACCAACTGCTGATTCCATCTGAATACAACACCCATCGATACCTAGGGCCCATGGGTAATCCAGATCCGATAGAGTTTATCTGCAGCGAAACTCTTAGAATACCCTTCAAAAGATCACCAGTCAATCTAGAAAACTGGGTAGGCAGCTTCAGGTCTTGGCCTTCTGCAGTTCCAGGCTGGCAAGAATGGTATAACAGAGTTAGAGCAGCCAAGATAGGCATCTGGACCACCATCAGCATTGTTCAGTGTTTAGAACTCTCTCTTGCCGATATGAGGAAGAATGAACCGATGCTAGCAGCAGCCTGTTACATGTGGTCAGATTCGCTCAACGCCTTCCTCTTCGGTCATGGGCCGATGACACCAATTCTGATGGATGTTCATATGCTTGCCGATTTGGACGTATCGACCACTGTCAGCCACTACAGTCTCAAGATCACTCCTAGCAAGAAGATCACCGTCAGAGAGATCGGCGGATGGGCGAAGTACATCACCACCTTCCACGGCACTGGTCCAGTAACTGACAGGGAACACGTGGCGTTTCTGATGATGTGGCTCGAACACTTCCTTTTCTGTGGTGCCCAGCTCAATCCCTCAAACAATCTTCAGAACTTGGCAGAATTATTAGCTGGAGGCACTATACTGCCCATCGGCAAATATTTACTTGGCGCCTTGTATTCTTCACTTCACCAAGCCGCCGAGAGACTCTGGCACGGCAAATCCATCGGCAACCTTGGCGGACCATGGTGGTTCCTCCAACTCTGGCTCTACTTGCATATGCGCAAGGCCCTTGACATCCCAGAACTGCACAACATGAGCTTCCCATCTTCTGATGGAAACGGACGTCGATGCACTATACTTGGTGAAGCTCTTGCGTCGATAGGCGGCGCAAAAATGAATGCCGATGATCTAGCTCTATTCTGCAAGGCTTTCTATAAGGGTATCAAGCACGATCACCGAGAATGGTTCCCATATGGCTCCCAATCCGTCTTGGATAACTTCGAAAATCCATCTTCCTTCCGAGCTGATAACCCCTTCAGCACATCACTATCGGCAACCATCTTCACAACATGCATCAAGCCCTGCGCATTGCCGATTGGTTTGACCGGAACAGGCCGGACCCCTTTCTCTTATGAATTCTACAATCCTTCGTTCGCCGCTAGGCAATTGGGTCTTGGTCAAATTCCTCCGATCCTCTTTTATGCCGATAAAGCTAGAGCCCGGGCAATCATCTCATCAGTCCTGGAATACAACTGGCTTTCTGGACTGACAGACGGCTTGAACCTCGGTTATACTGATAATCTGGTGTTGTCCCCTTCTCACTCGAAGCTCTTCCAACAATGGTGGTCAGAGTGGTCCAAACACCTTCGGTCCTCCAACACTGCATCACATCTATCGACTTTGGTACTCACTGAACCAGTAGAAGAGGTAAACCAACTCGATACCTCTGTTATCGACATTTAATTTCTTAAATAAGCATGTCAACTAAGCTTCACCATTTCTTTTGCAGTTTGACGTTGAAGTCGTATCCATGACCAGCAACAGCAACATCGGCATAGTGTACATGGCTCCAACCCCAGACCCTATCATCGGCTCTGATGCACCTACTCCAGCAGAAGCAATAGCAGGTCGACCTTCAAGGACCAAGCGGAAAAACACCCGCACCAAAAAGGCAGCGACAAAATGCCATAAAGCACTCTTGAAGCAGCCAAACTCTTCACCAACTCCTCCTGATAGTCCGGTAAATAAATCCATTCTCACTTCCCCATACTTCATTACCATCGGCATCTAATCTTTATTCAATTCACATGACTCTGAAAAGAATGCCGATAATACTGAAGTTGATCATGGCGTTGCGCAAGAAACAAACCCTCCAGTGAACCCCGTTGATCCTCTATCGTCAACCCAGCAAGTAGATGCAAACATCGGCGTCCAGCAGACTCCAACCTCAACATCAGAAGAAACCAGCATCGGCAATCGACAGACATCAACTTAGGACCTGGAGAACATCGGCATCGGCGACCAACCGGCACAAGGGAATCCTGAAGTCACCAACACCGACACTGAACGGGTACCAGTTAACTTTCAGCATCGACTTCCTTTAAGCTCTCGTTAACATATTTCCATCAGGTCCAGGAGCATGAACGAGAAGAACCAGCGCACACCCAACGTGAAATCCAAGAAGAAGCAACAGTCAACCCCTCTGGTGAAATCAGGGAGGAAGAAGAATCGGCCCCCAATGATACCCCGGCGCCTGCTTCAGATAGCCTTGTCGGTGCCACCAATGAGGACCCCGGTGCCTCTTCTTCCCAAGGCGCATCCACTTCCACCCCTGCTAATGTCGATCCTTCTCAGGTAACAAACAACCACCTATTCCTCTGACCTTGTTTAAGTATTCTTCTAATCACCCCTCAACGTCTTCATAGGCACGTGTTGAAGCTATGCGTGATCGGCAACCTTTACAGGTCGGCGTCCGCAACAAACTGGTCGAACCCGGATCGAGGCAGCTTCTATCGACAATCTCACCAACAATGCCGCTTCTATTCGCGCAAGGTTGGAACTTATCCGGAAGTTTATTCCAAGAGACTTGAGGGCCGCTCTCCAACCGGTGGCTTTCATGGAATTCTGGCGAGAAGATTTCGAACAAGCCCGAGAGAACATCGACCGCCGATCCCAGCAACGCAAGCTTGTTGCCGATGCCGAAAAAGCCCTCCAGGTTTCTGAAGTCGAAGTGGCGAAGCACGAATCCTTAAAGACTGGATTCTCTGAAGAGGCAGCCCGGCTGAACCAACTGAAGAAAGAAGCCGATGACCTGCGCGCCGCCTTACAAGCGAAAGAACAAGAAATATCGGCAGCAGAAGCCAATATCGCAAGGCTCCACATCGACCTGCAGCGTCAACAACAAGTCACCGAAGCGGCCATAGAGGCTTCAGAGCGTGCCTGGGAAAGGGCTCCTGCGGAAATTGAATCTGATGACGCCGACGCTTATGTCCTCGCCGACATTGATCGGCTTCGCGAGCGTTGCCTTGCTGTAATCCGTGACTATCTGTATCCCCATTAAACTTGTAGTTTTAAATTGTACTTCGCCTTGAACTTCAAGTTTCTTGTAATATAAAACTCGTTTTATACTCATCACGGATCCAATAGCAATGTAACTGTGATCCCGTGCTTCCCGCTTCCCAAGATTCGTTGTCTTCACCTAATTTGGCTTCACACCACTTTCAGATGATTCACCTCACATGAACACTGTGGCTGATGAAAACGCATCAAGCCTTGTCTTCACGCGGCATGCAACTTTATCGATTCCAGCATACATCAGGCCCTTTTCAGAATTTCACTGTTGTCCTATCTTATCTCTTCACCATCCGGGCTATAAATAGATAAGCAAGTCGCATACCTCTCATCACAACTAACCATGGCGAGCAGGAAGAATCCCTCCTCTTCCAACAAGAAAGAGAAAAACCAAAAAGAGAATCCTCCTTCTTCTGCTTCCAATTCACCAATTGCTTCTCCCCCAAGTTTAAATCCACCATCATCAGAGATACCAATAGACGCTATCCCTCTTGCAGTGCTTCTTCCCGGGTTTGAGCCATTGGCGCCAAGCTTGCCCGAAATCATAGCCATCTCTTCCGAAGATGAAGATGAAGAAATTGACACCTCACGTTAGACAAGGTTTCTTCCCGGTGGTCGTGTTCCTCCCCAGCGCGGCCCCTCGAAGAAACATTTCGGGAAACATTCCCGCGATCTTTAAGTGCCGCTGTCCGGACCATTGCATACCCTCGAACATGCTCTCCAATAGTTGTGTGACAAGCTTAAGGCCATGGTCTCCTCTTCGCAACTGTGTTGGAAACTGCAGTGTGTATCCTGGGCATGTGATGAAGTACCTTCCTTTCCTTTAGCTTAGGCTTTTGATGCTGTTCAACCACGGCGTCGGCTAAGCCATCAGTTGTAAACCATCGACATATCTACCCACATGTATCGACTTTGAAAGTCTTCCTTTAATTTTGTCTAAGGGCGACACCATCGACATCGGCCATCTCAAAGGCGACGCTCTTAACGTCGGCTTCTGACGAATGTTTATCCGAGCCCTTTTACGACCCAATCCAAATACTGGGATAATATTTCTTCAAATACTTCCCATTAAGCGCTCTGCTAAACTCTTCGCCATCTAATTCCTTCAAAACGTAAGCATTACCGGGTGCACATCGGCTAATAACATAAGGTCCTTCCCAATTAGGTGACCATTTGCCGAAGCGATTATCTCGCGATCCAATCGGCAACCTCAACTTCCAAACCAGATCACCTTCCTCAAATTGCTTGGTCACCACCTTTTTGTTATAATGTCGAGCCATCCGTGCTCTATTATCTTGAATTCTCTTTAATGCGACCAACCTCTGCTGACACACATCTTCCAACTAATCCATCATTAAATCATGATACTGCTCCACGGTCAATTGATCTTGCAAATCAATCCTTCTAGATCCAGCACTAACTTCCCATGGTAAAACAGCCTCAGGACCATATACCAGCTGATACGGCGATACCTGTACCGACCCGTGACGGGACATTCGATAAGCCCATAACGAATCGGCAAGCAAAGTATGCCATTTTCTCGGTTGCTCCTGAATCTTCCGCTTGATTAACTTGATCAGGGTCTTGTTTGAAGCTTCAGCTTGACCATTGGCCTGAGCATAGTAAGGCGAAGAGTTTAACAACCTGATACCCATCTCATCGGCAAACTCCCGAAACTCCTCCGAAATAAAGATAGACCCTTGATCAGTCGTGATAGTCTGAGGAATACCAAATCGGTAAATTATGTGCTCCTTAACAAATGCAATCACGTCCCTCGAAGTCACAGTTCTGTATGGCACCGCCTCGACCCACTTGGTGAAATAATCCGTAGCTGCAAGTATATATTTATGCCCTTTACTCGACGCAGGGTGAATCTCGCCAATCATGTCGATGCCCCATCCTCTAAACGGCCACGGCTTGATTATAGGGTTCATAGCCGAAGCCGGAGCTCTCTGGATCGACCCATACTTCTGACAATCTTAACACCCCTTGTAATATCCAAAACAATCCTCAAGCATCGTTGGCCAAAAATATCCAGTTCGCCTGATCAACCACTTCATCTTGTACGCCGACTGATGTGTTCCACAGATTCCACCATGAACTTCCATCAGCGTCTTCTTAGCTTCATCGGCACCCAAACATTTTAGGAGAATCCCTTCCAGCGTCTTGTAATAAAGCTGACCATCAACAAGTACATACTTCATCGCCTTGTAACGCAGCTCCTTGGATGTCTTCTGGTTCGGGTCCTTCAAATAACTTATAATCTCAGCTCTCCAATCCTGGAAATCGACATCGGCCTCATGATCGATAGTATTTATCATAAGCCGATACCCAGATGCGTGCTGAGCCAGATCATTAGCTTCAGAATTCATTTGTCGAGGAACATGATTAACTGTGATATGCTTGAAGCTCTTCATCAAGTCTTGACACTTATAATAATAATCCCGCAGCACTTCATCTTTGCACTCGTATTCATCATTCAACTGTCCCACAATCAGCAAAGAATCCCCAACAACTTCTACGAAATCGGCATTAGCCTCTCTCAACAGCTGTAACAATCGAACCTTTAATGCATCCTGAGCTGATGCCTCTCCCAACTGCGCCAAGTATCGACTAATATGCTCAACCGTGGAAACATTGTCTTGCCCTGAAAACTTGGAGAACTCCGGCAGCTTGTAACGATGTGGAAGGGCAACTTTTTCCATCCACTCTGGATATGGACGTTGATACATAAAACTTTGTTCTCTAGGCTTGAGGTCAAACTGCTCCCTCATGACTTCTGCCAACTTAGCCACTATGTCTTCTGAGGAACCCTGTCCATGCCCCCCAGCCGATTGAAACGGCTGGTGTAACTGTTGCTGCTCTTGAGCGATCTAATCTTTGTTGTAATGTTCCCGAAAATCTGCTGAAATATGATAGCCTTGTGGTATTTCTTGACTGAACAATGCTGGGTCAGCATTAGGAGCCAAATTATACCTTGTTTGGGGAATTGATCCAACTCCTGGGGTGGCAGAGGTCCCACCTACTTCCATGCGGGGCGCAGACATCGGCACCAATTCTCCGTTAGCAGCAACTGATGCCGATACCTTGGCTTTCCCCAGCTCCAACGCTCTGGCGCTCGGAGTCCACAAATCAGTCGGCATACCATATGGTGGCCTTTGCCGATCAGGAGATGAGACATCTCGAGTTGTATGTCGACCTTCAGGAATTGCAGTACGCAAGGGTGTAGCCGGTGGCATAGTGAATGTTGGCCCCACAAATCCAGGCTTCTTCTGAGCAGTACCATCAATGATCGTCTTGACCAGATTATATACTGAGTTAACTAGCACATTGGATTGATTAATGAAAGAATGATGAACTGAGGAGTTTACTGCTTCATCCAACATGGCTCGGTCTGGTAACTTTTCAACTTTGAGTGCAGCTAATTCCTCTTGTTTCGGCACCACTGGTAAGTTTGACTTGGTGATAGTCCTGCCACGCATAGTCTTGCATGTCTCAAAATACTTCATCTGACAACCTATCAGGAAATCTTGATATTGCTTCTTCTGATCTACGGTCATCTTCTCCCAAGCAGGTACCTCATTATTGCCAGTTATTTCAGAAGAATCTTTGCCGTCGCTGGTGATAGGTGCAGGGATCAGAATCGGCTTCCCTTCACCATCGACGAGCAAGGTGCCATCCTTAGCAATAGCTTGAACGTACGCCATCTGACCCAAACAAACTTGATGATTGTCCCACCGGGCGTGCCAAAAGGTGTGTTGACGCAAAAATTGACTTCTTCTGCTTCACACACGTGGCCTGAGAGATTTGCTTAACTCTGTTCAGGACCAAAACATGGAACACAGTGAATTCCGGAGCGTGCCAGTCGATTTTCCCTGCAAATCGACAAAGACAAGAAAAGCGTGTAAAATCCCTGGGCTATCGGCCCCGGACAGGCCGATGCGTAACCGCAACCGATATGAGAATAATTAAAAATTGTAAATAAAAGTACTCGGCTGTCGGCTAGAAACGAATCGACATGTTCGCAATTGGCAATTACTTGCACGAAGAAAAAGGATAATAAATTGCACGTGTTTGAGATTAGCATCAATAAGCATCGGCAAAGCATGCAATATTCAAAACATCATCGGCAAGTGTAAACAGTAGCAGATCGGCATCAGCAAACATGGTTCAGATCTTTTACTCGTTAAGAATAAAACAGTAGAAGCATAAACAAGTATAGTCTGAATTTGGTAAACAATCGGCTAAACACCCCGAAAGAATTATTAAACTAATAGATCTAATTAAATCAACACGTTTGCTAATTGCTCTCCCCAGGACAAGTCAACTGAAGGAAAACGTAAAACAGGACCAGGTCAAACTATAGTACACAATCGGCAAACGATAAACTTGATCAAATTTAACTCGTTCAATAATGACTCGAATAACTAGTTTAAACAGCGATCGGCATCGACAATCTATTGCAAGGCTACAGCCAGGACAAGGCAACTGAACTACAGCAAAGAATCGGACCAGGTCTAACAATTCCAAGCAATAAACGTACAACGTCAATCTCTAGATTAAACTGAATTACCGGATAACTAGCAGCCACATCAGTTCTAATTATGGACAAGTCGACATAACAGAAGCTAATGCGCTTACCTGACGAAATCCAAGTCGATGAAACCGGAGCCCCGATGGACGCCGATGTCGACGAAAATCTCGTCGAGAAAGAAGGTGGCGATGCGCCGAAATTGATTGATTGATTGGTTAGGGGTTTTACAAGACAACGCGGGGCTACATTTATACCCCTGACACACTCCGAATCTAACACGACTTGGTTTATTCTCTTTTCTAAACAAAAATAGAAAAAGAACTAAAAAAGGACTCGGACCCACACATACACGCGCTCATTTCCTTCTCTTCCACGATCCTCATGGACCCGTGCTACTCTTCTTGACACTGACAATGGGCCACAGGCCAAATTCCGGTGTCAACAGCCCGACCCCAGCCTTCTGACCCCAGGGGTCGGGCTATCAAGGTCGGAGGTTGGCCGATGGACCGCCTTAAATGGCCGCAAGTGGATGTTCTTCGGCACAGTCCGAAGACGTGAACCGCAAGCCCCGCACGTCTTGCAGGGACGGTTGACAGCAGTCAAACCGCCTCGCCGCACGGTAATAGTGCGGGCCGTAAAGAAACAGGGATGCACAGCGCTCAAACAGGATCCGGACATCCCCGCCGCAGTCGAGCTGTAGCAGCCGGCGTCGCCCACGCCCGGAGGAGACGGCGTCGAGGACGGGCGCCCACGCCCGGAGGAGGCGGCGTTTAGGACGGACGCGCCCTTCCCTACGAGGCCCCCCACCTACATCGAGCAAGTTTTTACCAATTCTCTTTCTTTTTCTTCTTTCCTCCACCCTTGTACAGTGAACATTCCCTTGACATATAAAAGGGGAAGCTTGACTCGCGGCTGGAGGACCGCAATTTCTTACCGCATTCTCATTTTTTCACTTCACACACACTCGCCGCGGCCTTGCGATGCACGCAAGGGCGAGCAACACTCACACTTAGAGACTTTGGAGCTTGATAGGGGATAACCCGGGGATTGTCCCGATCTTCACGGCAGTAGGTACAAGAAGAGATAACTTGCTGAAATTGCAGCGGGGTAACTAGCTTTATTCCTTGCAAAGGTTGGTATGTGGCCAAGTAATGAGGAGAGAGGCACCGAATCCTTGAACTCAACTCGATCTCCACGAACACAAGAACACAAAACCAGAGTTGGATGCAACCAAGCGACGGGGAGAGAGGCACCGAAACCTTGAGGACTTCGACTCGATCTCCGAACGACCGCAGAATCACAAACCAGGACTAATCCACACAAAACGGTGCAGCCTAGCTGGAAACCGTAGAGCACAAATTAGGGGATCCCAGAGGAATCTTCACATATACCGGCGAATCGGTCTCTCACAAGTTGATGAAGAACTCGTAAGAAATTTGGGGTAAGTCACTCAGCTCTTGGCTGCAACACCATGTGGTGGATTTCTTAATTCATAATAATCAGAGTTTGGCATAGATACAAGGGGTATTTATACTAGGAACAACCCTCCTAACTGGGTGTGGACGAAATGTAACTTATTCATGAAGAAAAGAAGATGAAAGGTGTGAAAACTGCAGCTCCCGAGAGGCCTCGTGTGACCTTCAGCCTTCCTGGCAGTCTTCAGTAAAATGACCATTACTCCTTAATGGGAAGTCGAAATAACGAGCCGTTTGTTGGAGATGAAAGAAGACTTGATTATCTTTCCGTCCATATGCATCATTGATAGCGATTCTTCACTAGCTGGTGCACGTGGCTCTTGGAAATTGGCACTGATGTCAGCAGGCAGTGTGATGGTTCAGCTTCAGCGTAACTCGTCTCCTCTTCTGTGTAACTTGTCTCCTTTGGTCCAGCAGCACCTCCAATATGTGTAAACCTTAACAATACAAATGTAGAACATTTAGGTAGTATAAAATTCTCATTTAAATTGTAGTCAAATTTAGTAAGGAGAGAGTTCACCTCATGTATCAGTTTCTTTGCACGGCTCCGTGTAATTGGTCCTTGTATTGACATAGCCGGTGCTTGACTTGGTGCAGGTGATCCATGGTTTGTCACTATGGTTTGGATGTCCTCATCATCCTCCCCCTCTTGAAAAGGAGGCGTCCTCGACTCTTCAATTCCAAAGAACGGAGAAAGATCCGCAACGTTGAAGGTTGTGCTCACACCATACTTGCTTGGAAGGTCAATCTCATATACATTGTCATTGATTCGTTGGACCACTTTGAAAGGACCATCTGCTCGTGGCTGCAACTTTGACTTGCGTTGCTCGGGAAACCTTTTCTTGCGTAGATGAACCCAAACAAGTTGTCCAGGTTCAAATACAATCTTTTTGCGACCCTTATTAGCATGCTTCTCATATGTCTTGGTCATCTTCTCAATGTTTGTTCGAGCTTGTTCATGAATCTTCTTAATGAGGTCCGCACGCTTGCTAGCATCAATGTTGACACGTTCCTGTATAGGCAAAGGCAAAAGATCAATGGGAGCAGTGGGATTGAACCCATATACAATTTGAAATGGAGAAAATTTTGTGGTCGAATGTACCGCCCTGTTGTATGCAAATTCTACATGAGGTAGATTTTCTTCCCACATCTTCAAATTCTTCTTGAGTACAGCACGCAGCAACATGGATAATGTGCGATTTACCACTTCAGTTTGGCCATCCGTTTGTGGGTGGCATGTTGTAGAGAAGAGCAATTGTGTGCCCAGCTTGCCCCACAATGTTTTCCAAAAGTAGCTCAAAAATTTGGTGTCACGATCTGAAACAATAGTTCTTGGTACACCATGTAGTCCTACAATTTCCCTGAAAAATAATTCAGCAATATGTGAAGCATCATCGCTCTTATGACATGGAATAAAATGAGCCATTTTGCTGAAACGATCAACCACAACAAAAATTGAGTCCCGTCCTTTTTAGTTCGAGGTAAACCAAGAACAAAATCCATTGAAATATCCTCCCAAGGTACACTAGGAATAGGGAGAGGGGTATATAAACCATGAGGGTTCAAACGGGACTTAGCTTTGTGGCATGTTGCACATCGTTGAACATGTCTCTCAACGTCACGTCTCATCTTTGGCCAAAAGAAATGATCAGCCAATACTTGCTCAGTCTTTTTGGCACCAAAATGCCCCATAAGATCTCCGGAATGTGCTTCCTGCAAAAGCATAATGCGAAGAGAACAATCTGGAATGCAAAGTTTGTTAGCTCGAAATAGAAATCCATCATGTAAATGGAATTTTTCCCAGCCCTTTCCATGAGAACATTTGGAGTATGGTTCAGAAAAATATGAGTCATGAGCATACAATTCTTTGATACTTTCCAAACCAAGAACTTTAGCATCAAGTTCAGCAAGCAAAACATGTCGTCTTGACAAGGCATCAGCTACAACATTATCTTTACCTTTCTTATATTTGACAATGTACGGAAAAGATTCAATGAATTCACTCCATTTAGCGTGTCTACGATTCAGTTTGAGTTGACCCTTAAGATGTTTCAAAGATTCATGGTCTGAATGTATCACAAATTCTTTAGACAAAAGGTAATGTTGCCATGTCTCCAAACATCGCACAAGAGCATAGAGTTCTTTATCATAAACAGAGTAATTCAGAGTTGGACCACTTAGCTTTTCACTGAAGTAAGCAATAGGTCGTCTTTCTTGCATGAGAACTCCTCCAATTCCTACACCACTTGCATCACATTCAATTTCAAATGTCTTACCAAAATCTGGAAGTGCAAGGAGTGGTGCCGTTGTTAACTTCATTTTTAGCTCTTCAAATGCTTGTTCTTGTGTTTCTCCCCAATTTAATGGCACTTCTTTCTTTGTCAACTCATTGATCGGAGCTGCAATAGTGCTGAAATCTTTTACAAATCGCCGGTAGAAACTAGCAAGCCCGAGGAAGCTCCTCACTTGGCTCACATTTTGAGGTGGTAGCCACTCACGAATAGCTTTGATCTTTTCTTCATCCACCTCCACACCTTCACCTGAAACAACAAAGCCAAGAAAAACAACCTTGTAGGTGCAAAAGGTGCACTTGGCAAGGTTAGCATACAATTTTTCCTCCCTCAGGACAGCAAGCACACAAGCAATATGTTCCATGTGTTCTTCAATAGATTTGCTGTAAATCAATATGTCATCAAAGTAAACAACAACAAACTTGCCAATGAAAGCTCTAAGCACATGATTCATCAAGCGCATAAAAGTACTAGGTGCATTTGTTAAACCAAAAGGCATGACTAACCATTCATACAAGCCAAACTTTGTTTTGAATGCTGTTTTCCACTCATCACCCTCATTCATTCGAATTTGGTGATAGCCACTTCTCAAATCAATTTTTGTGAAAATGATAGCACCACTGAGCTCATCAAGCATATCATCGAGACGAGGTATTGGATGTCTATACCTCACGGTTATGTTGTTAATAGCTCGGCAATCAACACACATACGCCATGAACCATCTTTCTTTGGAACTAAAAGAACCGGAACAGCACAAGGTGAGAGGCTTTCTTTTACATACCCTGTGTCAAGGAGTTCTTGCACTTGGCGCTGAATTTCTTTCGTCTCCTCAGGATTTGCTCGGTATGGTGGCCGGTTCGGGAGTGGAGCTCCTGGTACAAGATGAATTTGATGTTCAATGCCTCTTTTTGGTGGCAGCCCAGGTGGTACTTCATCGGGAAATACATCTTCGTACTCCTGCAAAATATCAAAAACAGCACTAGGCAAAGTAGATGGTAAGTCATTAGTTGTCAAAAGATTGTCTTTGCACAAGAGCACAAAGAACATGGCATTAGGTTCTCTCAAACTTTTCAGATCCCCTTTCCTAGCCATCATCACTAATCCCTGTTTTCCCATTGTTTTGGATCGTTGTGGCTGTGGAGTTTTATTTGGCTTTGGACTCTCTTTCTCGCTTATTTTGTTGGATTCACTCAAGTGTTTCTCACTCTCTCGCTGTTTTCTTTTGAGATTATCATTCATGATTTCCTCCGGAGTCAAAGGAAGCAACGAGATGCGCTCCCATTTGTACATGAAAACAACCTTGTTGGAACGACCATAAATTTGAACATCCCGATCATACAACCAAGGTCTCCCCAGCAGCAATTGGCATGCTTGCATTGGAACCACCTCGTAATCCACTTGATCATGGTACTTGCCAATAGAGAATTGCACGGTCACCATATTGCTTACACGCATAGCACCTGAATCGGTAAGCCATTGCATTTTGTATGGAGAAGGGTGACGCCTCTGTTTTAATCCCATTCTTTCAACTAATTCTTGACTTGCAATGTTGTTGCAGCTGCCATTATCAACAATGATTCGGCATAATTTATCCTTTATCATGCCACGAGTGTGGAAAAGATTGTGGCGCTGACCATTATCCTCCTTTCCAACATCAACACTAAGCACACGACGAGCAACAAAGCAATTGCTCTCATCCGCATTAGCAAAAATCTCAATCTCATTGCCACTTGGTTCTTCATCTGGGTATTCATCATATTCTGGTTCACTTGATGATTCCCATTCATTATTCTCATTAACAACCATGGTCCTTCGACTAGGACATTCAGCAGCAACATGTCCACGCCCTTGGCACTTATGACACTGAATATCTCGGCTGTGAGAAGTGGATGCAACCGATTTTGTTGGTGTGGTTGTTGCTGGAGTCTTGTTATCATTGCGTGGTGCAGGTGAAGAAGCTGAAGATGGTGTTGCTTTAGGAGTAGGATTAGATGGAGAACTTCTTGCTGCAGCACCGTGAGAGCGACCTCTAGAAAATGGTGTACTTGGCTGTTGTTGACGCCATGGTACAGCTGAGAATGATCTACCACGCTTCTCATGCTGAATTTTCCTCTCCGTGCGCATAGCTTGATCAACAAGTTCTTGCAAATTGCTATACGGAAACATTTCAACAAAACCTGAAATTTCAGCATTAAGACCATGCAAAAATCTTGCCATTTTTGATTCAGCATCTTCCTTTGCTCCAGTCCGAACCAAGAGCAGCTCCATCTCCTTGTAATAATCATCAACCGATTTGGTTCCTTGCCTCAAATTCTGCAACCTATTGCGAAGATCACGTTGATGACTTGGTGGTACAAAGCGTCTTCTCATCACTTGCTTCATTTCAGCCCAAGTATCAATGTAAGCACGCCCCAACACAAGCTGATTCTCTTGAATTTGATTCCACCAAGTGAGGGCATAGCCGTAAAACTCAACGGAAGCAAGGTTTACACGCTTCCGATCGGAGAGATCATGCACTCTGAAAATTTGATCACATTGTTCCTCCCATTCAAGATATGCATCACGGTCTTCACGTCCTGTAAACTTAGGGACACTCAACTTGATTCGAGCAAGATTATCCGGATCACCTCTATAGCGATTACGAGGCAATTCATGAGCATCATAAGCAGGACCTTGACGATGATCATGTGGCTGTCCAAACAGCCCACGGTGTGCAAACGGGTTCTCATTGTCATCATAAGCCTCATCATGATCAGAATTATAGTGGAAATCATCACCATCAAAACGCACACGGGGGCGAAAACCACGCCCACGAGCACCTCCTCCATGCTGTCCACCATGGCCAAAGTGACCACCACGGCCACGACGATGGCCAAAGTAGTAGTCTTCGGCCCTTCCCACTGAATTTTCATCATCAAATTCACCATGAGAATTGGCAGGGCTATGTTGTCGTGGAGCCCGACCGCCTCCAACAGCAGGAAGACGTTCATTGAACATCGTCTCCATAGCTTGCAGCAGTGATGCTTGGAGTTGGCGAAGTTCAGCACGCGCAACGGGTGCATCGTCTTCTTCTCCTCTAATATGTCCACCACGAATACTTGAATTTGAGCCTGACATGTTAGAGCTACACAAGATATAGTGGAATAGGTAATATATGTGGAATCTCACAACCTCACCTCTTACTCACCAAAGTTCTTACGCATTCTCAAAGACTGTGAGTGTGCTAGTGCAGCAGTACCACTGTTGTGATTAAGCGGTTGAACGGTTTACGAGTCGAGAGGTCCGGTTACGGTATATGGTGGAGCTTGGATGGCTGAACAAGGAAGGCTTGTAGAACTGAAAATCAAGTGTCGTAAACTACACAAAAGATGTGTAAACGTTGCTAGTGCCAATCTGAAAATTTACAATGATGATAACAGCTATGCAACCCTTCTTGATGTTCCTTTTTTTTTCTCTTCTCTCTTTTTTTTGATACTCTTTTTTTTTATTTCTCTTTCTCTCTTTTTTTCTCTTTTTTTTTAACACAACACTAGGGTGCAGAAATACATAACAATATGTAAACTAAGATGGTGACCAACAACAAAATGACGTAAATGACACAAGACCAGCAGTACTACACAAAGGTTTGGATTTTTTTATGGATTTCGTGGACTATGGGATATGAATGAAGAACATAAGATGGAGAACAGTAAAACGGTGATAAAATAGTGGATGATAGGGGGGTTGTACCTACCGTGGCAACCTGAAATCTGATACCAAATGATAGGGGATAACCCGGGGATTGTCCCGATCTTCACGGCAGTAGGTACAAGAAGAGATAACTTGCTGAAATTGCAGCGGGGTAACCAGCTTTATACCTTGCAAAGGTTGGTATGTGGCCAAGTAACGAGGAGAGAGGCACCGAATCCTTGAACTCGACTCGATCTCCACGAACACAAGAACACAAAACCAGAGTTGGATGCAACCAAGCGACGGGGAGAGAGGCACCGAAACCTTGAGGACTTCGACTCGATCTCCGAACTACCGCAGAATCACAAACCGGGACTAATCCACACAAAACGGTGCAGCCTAGCTGGAAAACCGTAGAGCACAAATTAGGGGATCCCAGAGGAATCTTCACATATACCGGCGAATCGGTCTCTCACAAGTCGATGAAGAACTCGCAAGAAATTTGGGGTAAGTCACTCAGCTCTTGGCTGCAACACCATGTGGTGGATTTCTTAATTCATAATAATCTGAGTTTGGCATAGATACAAGGGGTATTTATACTAGGAACAACCCTCCTAGCTGGGTGTGGACGAAATGTAACTTATTAATGAAGAAAAGAAGATGAAAGGTGTGAAAACTGCAGCTCCCGAGAGGCCTCGCGTGACCTTCAGCCTTCCTGGCAGTCTTCAGTAAAATGACCATTACTCCTTAATGGGAAGTCGAAATGACGAGCCGTTTGTTGGAGATGAAAGAAGACTTGATTATATTTCCGTCCATATGCATCATTGATAGCGATTCTTCACTAGCTGGTGCACGTGTCTCTTGGAAATTGGCACTAATGTCAGGAGGCAGTGTGATGGTTCAGCTTCAGCGTAACTCGTCTCCTCTTCTGTGTAACTTGTCTCCTTTGGTCGAGCAGCACCTCCAATATGTGTAAACCTTAACAATACAAATGTAGAACATTTAGGTAGTATAAAATTCTCATTTAAATTGTAGTCAAATTTAGTAAGGAGAGAGTTCACCTCATGTATCAGTTTCTTTGCACGGCTCCGTGTAATTGGTCCTTGTATTGACATAGCCGGTGCTTGACTTGGTGCAGGTGATCCATGGTTTGTCACTATGGTTTGGATGTCCTCATCAGAGCTCCTCCCTCTCTCGCAAGAGCTTGTAACCCCTACTACGAGCAACGCGAGCCGAACCAACTCACTGGACGTAGGGCTTCGATCGCCCGAACCAGTATAATCCTTTGTGTCTTTCCCATCCTTTCCAATCAACCGCAGCGCGTAGTCTAAATTTACTCGTCGGCCAGATTTCCCAATGCCGACAGTTGGCGTGCCAGGTAGGGGACCTCTGCGCGCAACGGTTGCGATCCCCGTCGCCGGCGATGGTGACGGTTCCGTCGACATGTGGTGCTCGCGGGTCACGCCGCAGGACGACCCGCGGCGTCACAAACTTAGGCGAGAATGGGCTCTTGCCCGCTCCGCTCTTCTCTCCGCACCAGGTCATCCGCTTCGGCAGCCTGGAGTTCGAGGCCGACCACACCGGCCGCCTGCAGCTGATGCAGGATTACCCACCTGTCTTCGGGAGGGGACCTCTCGTCATCTGTCCTCGGGTAGCCCGGGACATGGACGACACCGACCACGAGGTGTGCATGAAGGCGCACTTCGGCCCGAATCCGCGGCCCAACGAGTACCGCCATGTGGTGTACACTCTCGCGACCGCGGTGGCGCAGCTTGATTGTCAGCCGCCGTACCCACCAGAGGGGGAGTTCTGGGGACGCCTCCACGAGCTTCCCCCAACGCTATGGCGCATGATGGAGGGGCTCGACCACCTGATCACCGTCCACCTAGCGCCCTCGTCGCCGGACGGGGGACGTCCTTGCCACGCGGCCAGGAATGACGGTGGTCGGCGTCGCGACCCGTCATCTTTGCAAGTGGCGCGAACGCGGTCGCTGCCCTCCGCGTTGGGGATGGTGATCGCAAACGCTGTTCTTCCCCGCGAACGGGGCCGCAGCGGCCTCCCATGCCGCGTCGAGGCGTACCTTGGCCCGGAACCGCGCGCATCCGAGTGCCGGCGCGTTTTCTACGCGCTCGGAAACGTCCTGGTGCAGCTTGAAGGATGGGGACATCTCTCGCCAGAATCCGACTTCTGGCAGCAGGGCGTCTCTCTGCCGCATGGGCACCGTAACGCCGCGAACCAGTTCGAGCTTGAGCTCGCCCACCGCCTCCCGTCGTTGGCGTGGGCGGGTCCGCCCATGGCGGAGGCGATGCGACGCGACCCGGTTGTTTCACTCCCTCTACCCGTTGCGGCTGAGGAGTGGCCCGGGGCTCGCGCCCTTCGTCCCAACGCCAACTCTGACTCCGACTCCGACCTCCTCGACGAGTGCTTCGAGTTCGGGGGCCACGACCTGGCACGAGAGTGCTACATGGTCGGCAGCGTTGAGGGCCATGTTGAGGACGTGGAGGACGGCGAAGACGAGAACGGCGACGAAAACGACGTCGACAATGTGGGAGCCCAACCTCCGCCGGTCCTCGTCGACCCGGCTGGGATCCAACACGTCCGGCACCAACCTCCGTTGGCCTCGGCGGGAGCCGCGGGGGTGAACCGTGACGTCGTCATGGCCGAGGCAAATGCCGCAGCCGCGCACGACCACGACGTCCGCCAGCTTCTTGCACGAGAGCGGCAGCTGCAGGATCGCGAACGACTCCTGCGAATGGAGCGCGAGGTCATCAAGCGGGAGCTGACGCAACGCCGGAACCAGGCGCGGTCCAGGGCCCGGCAAGTTTAGCAGCAAATCCTCGAGGACGCAGGAGGGGATCTCCCGCGCTTCCCGCGGGCAAGCCAGAACATTGCCGCGGCGACGGCGCTCCTGCGAAGGATGCAGCCGCCGACGACCCCGCGGGAGACGCTCTTGCTTTACATATCTGCTACGACGCAGGTGGTGAGCACGGCGCTGGTCGTGGAACGAAGCGAACCTGGGCACGCGCTCAGAGTTCAACGGCCTGTGTACTTCATTAGCGAAGTCCTCTCCGACACCAAAACACGCTGGATCCAGATCCAGAAGATGATTTACGCGGTCGTGATCACCAGGCGCAAGCTGCGCCATTACTTCGACGCCCACCACGTGGCCGTCGTGACCTCTTTCCCCCTGCGCGAGGTCCTCCGAAATAAGGAGTCATCCAACAAGATTGCGAAATGGGCAATCGAGCTCATGGGGCAAGACCTCGAGTTCGTCCCCCAGACAGCGATCAAGTCTCATGCACTCACGGAGTTCGTCGCTGAGTGGACCGAGGTCCAGCTTCCGGCCGCTCCAATCGAGCGGGAGTGCTGGAAGATGTACTTCGACGGCTCCCTCACGAAAAAGGGAGCCGGGGGAGGATGGGTACTTGTCTCGCCACTCAAAGTGCGGATGAGGTACGCCATCCGACTCAACTTCCCA
The DNA here is from genome assembly GCA_007726485.1 of Eragrostis curvula. Lineage (NCBI taxonomy): Eukaryota > Viridiplantae > Streptophyta > Magnoliopsida > Poales > Poaceae > Eragrostis > Eragrostis curvula. The sequence goes on along the minus strand of RWGY01000732.1, from coordinate 104,670 downwards.
GCCTCGCACAACGTCGCCGAGTACGAGGCCCTGGTCAACGGTGTCAAAACCGCGATCGAGCTCGGCGTCAAGAGGCTTGAGGTTTTTGGGGACTCGCAGCTCGTCGTGGACCAGGTCCGTAACGAGTCAAACTGCGTTAACCCGAAGATGGCCGCGTACTGCGCCGAGGTTCGACGCCTCGAGGAGAAGTTCGACGGCTTCGAGATTTCTCACTTGCCTCGGTCGCAAAACGAGGCAGCCGACATTCTGGCCAAGTTGGCCTCAAATCGGGAGCCGGTCCCGTCCGGTATCGTCGCCAGCGACCTCAACAAGCCCTCCATCAAGGAGTCACCCGACCGACAAGAGGAGGTCGGAGCAGAGTCGGCCGACCCCAACCAGGGTCCGACCTGTGATCCACCTCACGTCGAGTCGAATGATCGCGCCGCGTTCGTCATCACTTCGATCGACGAAGACGAGGGGGGCCAAGGGCCCGAGCCCGACACCCCACCCAACGACTGGACGCGACCATACCTTGATTACTTGCTGAAGGAACAACTCCCCGCTGACTCGACCGAGGCCAAGCGAATCGCACGCCGAGCCAACTCGTTCGTAGTCATGGGAGGCGAGCTCTTCAAAAAGAGTCACTCCGGTGTCTTGCAGCGCTGCATACCGCTCGACCATGGGAGGCAGCTGCTGCGTGAAATTCACGAGGGCGCTTGCGGTCATCACGCCGCCCCTCGCAGCCTAGTCGGCAACGCCTTCCATCACGGTTTCTACTGGCCAACGGCGGTCGGAGACGCGAAAAAAATAGTACGCGCCTGCGAAGGGTGCCAGTACTATGCTCGACAAACTCACTTGCCGGCGCAGGCCCTGCAAACGATCCCCCTGACCTGGCCTTTTGCCGTCTGGGGGCTCGACCTCGTTGGCCCCTTGAAAAAAGCGCCCGGGGGCTACACCCACCTGCTTGTGGCGATTGACAAATTCTCAAAGTGGATCCAGGCTCGACCCCTCGCCACGATAAGATCGGCCCAAGCGGTGACCTTCTTTCGAGACATCGTCCATCGATTTGGGGTGCCCAACTCCATCATCACGGACAACGGATCTCAGTTCACCGGCCAAGAATTCTTGGAATTCTGCGACGACCACAACATCAGGGTCGATTGGGCAGCCGTGGCACACCCCCGAACGAACGGGCATGTCAAGCGTGCCAACGGCATGGTCCTGCTAGGGCTTAAGCCCAGAATCTTCAACAAGCTGAGGGATTGTGTCGGCCGATGGGTGCAGGAGCTCCCCTCAGTGCTTTGGAGTCTGCGAACGACCCCAAGCCGCGCCACCGGCCACACTCCTTTCTTCATGATCTATGGGGCTGAGGCGGTGTTGCCGACCGACCTCGAATACGGGGCTCCCCAAGTCCAAGCTTTGAGGAAAGAGAACAACAAGCGGTTCCTTGAAGACGCACTTGACCAAATCGACGAGGATCGGGAAATCGCGCTCCTGCACGCGACGAAGTACCAGCAAGCACTACGGCGATACCACGGACGGCGAGTCCGCGGGCGGGCCTTCAGTGTGGGCGACCTCGTTCTCCGACTCGTGCAGACCAACAAGGACCGCCACAAGTTGTCACCACCCTAGGAGGGACCCTTCATCGTCTCGGAAGTACTCCGACCCGGCACCTACAAGCTGATGGACTCGGAAGGCCAGCAAATCAAGAACGCGTGGAACATCGAACAGCTACGTCGTTTCTACCCTTAACTCTTTTCATTTCCCTTACGAGAAACGAGAATACGCTTTTTCTTTCTTCTCACGCTGAGAGCAGCCGCTAGGTCCGACCCCCCACTCGGGGGCTACACCCGGCGGGTGTGGTGGCAACACCACGCGAGTCCCCAGTACAGGACAGTGACACCCCAGTGAGAACAACACAATCTCGTTGGGGATCGAGTCCGACCCCCTGTACAAAGGATTCGCGCTCCGACCCCTCAATGCACATGTTGTCGCTTTGAGACGAAGAGTTGCGGATCGCGGCATCGGGTCCGACTGCCCGGTTCAAAGGCACCTAACGCTCCAGCGGCTAAGGACAGCCTAAACCAACAGTACGGTCTCCGAACCAAAATCCCGACACTCAGAGTCGAAAAAGCACAAAACTGTGGCGCAGATGAGGGATAAAACAAAAACAACTTAGGAAACATCCATCACACGTTCTTAACGTTTACAATTATTATTTGTTCTGAAATAAAAAAGACAAAAAGGCCCTCGGGGGCTAGACCGCGCTAACTAATGTCCACCTTCTTCTTCCCCAGTCGGAGCGGCGCGGCGCGGAAGGAACTCGTCCTTAAGCTCTTTCAGGAGACGCTCGGCACTGGGTCGCACCTCCTCCTCGAGCGCCACCAGGGTCGCTGGAGAATTCCCCTCAGCGAAGCCTTCGGCCATGCGCACCACCTCGGTCGCGGCGTCGAAGTGGGAGCGGAAGACCGTGAAGGTCGCACGAATGCCCGTCCCCATCGCTTCCTCCTCCAGGGCCCGCACATGGGTCGGCAGGTCAAGCACCTGCTGCGCCGGCTCACTGGCTTCGCCCGCCATCTTCATCCCAACCCGCGCGCACGAAGAGACGAGGTCGAGGCGGAGCCGACTGAGTTGCTCCACCAAAGCCTGCGACTCCGACAGCTTCCCCTTGAGATCTAGACAAAAAGGAGAGAGAGGTAAGAGAAAAGGAAGAAACAAGGAGAAGGGGTGAGCACAAGCCGCTTACCGGTATTCTTGCTACGAAGCGCAATCGCCTCGTTAGCAAGGTCGGCGAGGGACGCCTCGGCCTCCTCCTTCCTCTTCCTCTCCACGTCCACTTGGGCCGCGGAAGCCTCCGCCAACTTCCCGGCCGCCTCAGCCCGCTTTCGGGACGCCTCGAACGACGAGTCGGCGTCGTCGGCACGCTTGCGTAGCGCGGTCACCTCCTTACGGAGATCGGCAATCACCGCCTCCGCCACACTGGCTTGCCGAGCGGCAGCGCTAAGGTCGGAAGCCTGCTTATCCAGCCGCTCCTTCTGCAGGCGTAGCTGGTCCGACTTGAGCTTGCTGTTCATCAGCACAGCCTGCGTCCAGACATAACGCACCAAGTCAACCACTATCAAACAAAGGCAGAGAGGAAAATAGAGGAAAAAACTCGAGAAAGAAATAGCCAAACCTCGAAGGGAGTCCGCAGCGCGTCCATCGCGTGAAGGGCTGACCCCATGGCATCGTAGGCGGTGTGGACGCCCCAGTAGGCCTGGCCGCGCTCGCCCTCCGCCCGCACCCACAATTCTCGGATCTCGGAGTCGACCGCCGAGAACGAGACGCCCTTGGAGTCGACCGTGAAATCAGGACCCCACCCTGACGACACCAAGGCACTCGCCGGCACCTGGGGCCGAGGCCATTGAGAAGCCCTTCCTTGAGCTTCGGGCCCAACAGAGCGTCGCGCTGCCGCCACGACGACCTGGGTCGAGGTCCCCTCTGGCGGAAGCCGTGCTTCGGTCTCGGGATGACCAGCACGCTCAGCAGCAGTAGTGGCGTCCCTCGTCGGCGAAGCAACGAGCGGGTCGGAAGGTCGGACGCCATCGTCTCCCGACGCGACGTCGCCATCCGATCCCCCCACGGTGGACGGGGGTCTCTTCTCGACGACGTCACGACCGCCCGAGGTCGACTCGCGCGCCTGCACGCGCAGCGTCTTTGCAGGCACGAAGGGAGGGAGGCCCCGACCCCCCAATCGCCTGCACATATGGACTAATTTTGTCAGTAACATACAAATCAAAAAACACTGAAACAATGCGGAAGAACTCTCACCTAGCCTTGGTGCCAAGGCGTAAGTAGCGCTCCTCCGCCGAGGACGCGCTGTTCGGACGATCCCGCTTGTGGCCAGACAGAGTCTCCCTCTCGCGGGCATCCGACCGCAGAACGTCGCTCGGCTCTGGTTCCGCCACGACCTCGACCGGTGACGATTCCAGGGGCGACGTCGCCACCACGTCGGAGGTCGGCGTCGCACCACTCGTTCGCGGCAACACGTCATACGCCCCCGTGGCGCCGACATCGCCAGTCCCCACTTTCGGGGTAACGTCGCCCACCGCGGGCGACGCGTCCGAATGGGTCGCCTGACCCGAATGCGATGAGCCCTCGCCGGATCTATCATGGAGAAAAGCCTTCTCTCTCGCGTACCATTCCTCCTCGGTATGAGGGCCCTCAGAGTCATCATCATCATCATCATCATCCCCACCGCCCGACCCCGAGCCGTTCTCCGACTCCGACTCAGAGTCATCCCGGGACCCGCCTTGCGCTCCTTGCTTTCGCCCGGCAGTCTGCTTTAGCAGCCGGGCCTGCTTGTTGGCTTTCTCGGCCTCCTTCCTCAGCAGCTGCCGCTCGTTCGCCTCGCGATTTAGAGCCCGCTGCGCATCATCCTCGGGAAGTCCTCCTGGCCGAGACTTGCAGCCGGTGAACTCGGGCTGAAAAGAGAACCGAGGGAATCATTGGTCAAAGAGGAACTAGAAACGATACAAAAACGAGGAGAAGGGGAACATAACTTACATGTCTAACGCAGCCGTTGTCAGGAATGGCGGGAGGATGGTTGGGGATGGGGTGCACAAAATTATCCCCCTCGAAGACGAGGTTCGCCTTGCCGCACACCTCGGATAACCGCGACCCAATCTCTGAATTGGAGATTTCTCCCTCCACCTCCATCACAGTGCCCGATAGATCTTGCCCCGGAGTCATTTGCCACAACCGGAGTTTCCGCTCCATGATGGGCAGTACCCGGCGCTTGTGACAAAGGGCAAGACACCCGATGGCGGTGACACCCCTTCTGCGCAATCCAGTCACGGCGTCGATGAGCAGCTCGTGCTTGTTCCTCCCCCTGTCGCCGATGCCGTAATTCCAGACTGCAGGCTTCGTCTCGATGTAGCATCCGGTGAACTCGGGGAGCGGCGCCGAGGGGTCGTTTCGAAGATAGAACCACTCAGCGTGCCATCTCGAGTTGGAAGAAACCTGAGAGGTCTCGATGTACTCCTGCGACCTATCCTTATTGCGAAGCCGGATGCTCGCGCACCCCATGGGTGGATGAATGGGCGCTTCGGCTTTCCCCCCAAATTGGTGAAAGACATGGAAAAAATGGAGGAAAAGCTCGAAATGGGGATCGATCTACAAGTATCCCTCACACATCGCGATAAAGGTCGCGATGTGGCAAATTGAAGTGGGGTTCAAATGGTGCAACTCAATCTTGGAGTAATTGAGGAGCCCCAGGAGGAACCAATGCGGAGGCGTCCCCAACCCGCGCTTGTGGAAGGAGATGAACGAGACCACATACCCGGGAGGAGGGTGCGGATCGGACGCGCCCGTCGGCGCGATCCACTCTTGCGCGGCGGTGCGGCGCACAAGGAGGTCACCCGCCACCAACTTCTCCAACTCCTCCGTCGCCGACGAGGCGGACCACGTGCCAAACGCCATGGCGGACAAGCCCGGGTTTCGCAAGCAACGGGACGAGGCGCGGAAGAGGACGGCGGAGCACGGCGCAGAAGGAGCGCGGTGAATCGCGGCGGAGCGGAAAGCGATCTGCGAGAGGTTTGCGGTGGATTGCGGCGGATTGGAACGGAAGGAGAAACTGTAGCGCGAGGAATGGGGGAAAATGGTGAGTGCGGGAAGGCGAAAAGCCAGGTACAACCGTTCTCATTTATAGCCCCTGACCGCCGCGACATCCCATGACCCGTCGCGTCCTTTCAAACTCCCGCCTCGGGCGTCGTGTCTGTTGCTCTCTCTCTCTCACTCTCCTCCTACCTTCTCGCAGAAGCCAGGGCAACCAGCTCACCATCGAATCGGCGCCCCAAGATTCGCGCCCATCAAACGGCCACGGTGACGTCCCTCCGGCTCCACTGAGCATAGCGGGCCTAACTGGTCAGGAAAGCCAGATACGGCCTACAGGTAAAGTTGGCAACGGGCTGAAAACGCCCCGACGGCCCATTTCCAGTCCAAGAGTGCGAAGACTGGCCCTCCAAGAGGGTTTGACAGTCGCTCTAGGCAACAGTAGAGTGAGGGGCGACCCAAGAGGGGTCCCAGCGGCCAGTACCCAGATACGCGAAGCGTCACGGGCCTCTGTCGTCCGAGTCCTGATGGAAAGTCGGATCAAGGTTTTCCCATCTAGGGGAGGCTACGAAGCCACCGAGACCGATCGAAAGGACTCGGGAACTAGTTGAATCGATCCCACAGGTCACAAAAAATGAAGTCGACCCCAGCTGGTCTCAATTGGATCCCAGCTAAGGGCAATCCAGGGCTTCACTCGAACTCACCCGCTAGCAACTCGACCGGGCACCCACCGTCGAACCATCGAGGAACGGATGGGTCGCCTCAGCACCCCTATCACAACGTAGTGATACGTGGGGGAAGAAGAACAAAAGACGAAACGGCCCTCTGCTAGACCCCGTAACGAACAGGGACTCGGGGGCTCGCATTCGCAAATCGGGCCAACAGCATGGCCTCGGATAGTGAAGAGGGAACCTTTCTTATTTCACAAAACACACAAACGACCCCCCAAACACCTAACAGTGATCGAGGGGGAAGGATCCCCTTAACAAAATACAAACGAATTCGCCCTCGGGAGCACGCGCCGCGGAGACCGCCACCAGCTCACGAAAATCGAAGAGCTGGTCCCTTCCGCGGATCACAAACGGCCCGCCATCCCAAGGAGGGGGCTGACCCCGCGACAGTCGCCTCGGGTGCGATTCCCGATCCGGCCCTCGTTCTTCCACAATGTGGAGGAACAAGGGCTCGGGTTGCGCAGGACTCGACCCCGAGGGTGACTGGAGCGGGCGCCGTCGCTCCTAGCAGCCTCGGGTGCGACTCCAGGTCCGGCCCGCCTCGCCTCTCATAAGGATAGGGCAACAGACCGGGGGAGGTTTGCCTCGGCGGTGAGCAACCCCACCACCTTCCGTATCATCCGAAGCATCGCCCACAGCTCCGAAAGACATACGGCGCGGGAGCTCGACCCCGAGGAACAGCATCAGAGGAGGGATAGCGCTGAACAAGGCATGCGCCCTACAAGGCATCCGAAATGGAGGTCGGGGGGCGAGCCATGGATGAAAGGACGCGCTAGCCGAGGCAGCCCGCCCGAAGCATGTACCGTAAGGTCGCCACTCGGCCGTCAACCATGGTGAGGCACGGTGAAAGCAAGCAGGGGAAGCCCTCTAACTTATAGGAGAGCTGCGAGGGTGGCTGGGAGCCGAGAGAGCATGAAAAGGCGCGAAAGCTTGGAACAAGGATCATGGGCCGCGAAAGCCTGCCAAGATTCCTGGACCCTCGCAGGCCCTTCTAAAAGAAGGCAAAAGGCGCCATGTAGCAAACAGAACCCCCGTGACAACTCCCTCGCTGAAACATTGACGCATTTGCCTGGACGAACGCATGCAAAGAACGCCCGATTCAAAGCCTGAATGCGAGTATACCACTCCCATCCAGGCTCGGGGGCTACACCCGGCGGGTGCGCTCGCGCGCACCCACCAAATAATCAACTCGACGACCGGGCCGAAGGCGGATGACGTCGGAAGCTAGGGGGAGCCCCGCGCACAACGCCAACGCGTTCCGCGCAGGACTCGGGGGACTACTGTCGGGTACCCAAAAATGGGCCGGAGACCGTGGTCGTCCCCGAAGATAGCCATGGTCAAAGCCCAGCCCACGATGCGCGCCGCGGACCGCAACCAAGAGGCCGCGGAGGAAAAAGCAGACCCGACTCCTCGACCCGTCTCCCGACCCCCAGGGGTCGGAAGAAATCTCCGCCTCGGCCGACCCCGGGCGCCCGACCCCAGCCTTTCGACCCCAGGGGTCGGGCTATCAAGGTCGGAGGTTGGCCGGTGGAGCGCCTTAAATGGCCGCAAGTGGATGTTCTTCGGCACAGTCCGAAGACGTGAACCGCAAGCCCCGCATGTCTTGCAGGGACGGTTGACAGCAGTCAAACCGCCCCACCGCACGGTAACAGTGCGGGCCGTAAAGAAACAGGGATGCACAGCGCTGAAACAGGATCCGGACATCCCCGCCGCAGTCGAGCTGTAGCAGCCGGCGCTGCCCACGCCCGGAGGAGACGGCGTCGAGGACGGGCGCCCACGCCCGGAGGAGGCGGCGTCGAGGACGGACGCGCCCTTCCCTACGAGGCCCCCCCACCTACATCAAGCTAGTTTTTACCAATTCTCTTTCTTTTTCTTGTTTCCTCTACCCTTGTACAGTGAACCTTCCCTTGACAGATAAAAGGGGAAGCTTCATTCACGGCTGGAGGACCGCAATTTCTTACCGCATTCTCATTTTTTCACTTCACACAAACTCGCCGCGGCCTTGCGACGCACGCAAGGGCGAGCAACACTCACACTTAGAGACTTGGGAGCTCCTCCTTCTCTCGCAAGAGCTTGTAACCCCTACTACGAGCAACGCGAACCGAACCAACTCACTGGACGTAGGGCTTCGATCGCCCGAACCAGTATAATCCTTTGTGTCTTTCCCATCCTTTCCAATCAACCGCAGCGCGTAGTCTAAATTTACTCGTCGGCCAGATTTCCCAACGCTGACAATAGCACACGTCCCAGGGTGATTTTCGGCACCCGGACCGATTTTTAGGACGCCCACCCATTTATGGACGGCCTTGTAGTAGGAGATATTTGACGAGGTTTCCATGAATTTTCGGGACGTTTGGCGCCTGTTTCGGGGGCCATTGCCCCGTTATGAGCCATTTTGTGGGCCTAAAAATCCCTCCTATCTTTGCGATTTTCATGTACACTCGATGTGGAACCAGGCTCCGAGTCATAGGAGTCGTGTCTGGCCACAGGTCCTGGCCCATATGGCCGAAAAATAGTTTCCCCCTAATACGTCCGTTTGGGGCCGTTTTCGTGGGCAATAGCACACGCCCCAGGGTGATTTTCGGCACCAGGACCGATTTTGAGGACGCCCACCCATTTATGGACGGCCTTATAGTAGGAGATATTTGACGAGATTTCCATGAATTTTCGGGACGTTTGGCGCCTGTTTCGGGGGCCATTGCCCCGTTATGAGCCATTTTTTGGGCCTAAAAATCCCTCCTATCTTTGCGATTTTCATGTACACTCGATGTGGAACCAGGCTCCGAGTCATAGGAGTCGTGTCTGGCTACTTTTCCTGGCCCATATACCCGAAAAATAGTTTCCGCCCTGATACGGCCGTTGTGGCCGTTTTCATGGGCTATAGCACACGCCCCAGGGTGATTTTCGGCACCCGAACCGATTTTTATGACGCCCGCACATTTAAAGACAGCCTTGTAGTAGGAGATGTTTGACGAGGTTTCCATGAATTTTTGGGCCGTTCGGCGCCCGTTTCGGGGGCCATTGGCCCCGTTACGAGCCGTTTTTTAGGCCCTGAAAATTCCTCCTATCTCTGCGATTTTCACGTAGACTCGATATGGAACCAGGCTCTGAGTCGTAGGAGTCGTTTCTGGCCACTTGTCCTGGCCCATGTGGTCGAAAAGTACCCCCCCTGATACAGCCGTTTGGGGCCGTTTTCGTGGGCTATAGCACACGCCCCGGGGTGATTTTCGGCACCCGGACCGATTTTGAGGACGACCACCCATTTAGAGACGGCTTTGCAGTAGGACATATTTGACGAGGTTTCCATGAATTTTTGGGCCGTTGAACACACATTTCGGGGGCCATTGGCCTCGTTACGAGCCGTTTTTGTGCCTAAAAATCCCTCCTATCTTTACGATTTTCATGTACACTCGATGTGGAACCAGGCTCCGAGTCATAGGAGTCGTGTTTGGCTACTTTTCCTGGCCCATATACCCGAAAAATAGTTTCCGCCCTGATACGTCCGTTGTGGCCGTTTTCATGGGCTATAGCACACGCCCAGGGTGATTTTCGGCACCCGAACCGATTTTTAGGACGCCCGCACATTTAAAGACAGCCTTGTAGTAGGAGATGTTTGACGAGGTTTCCATGAATTTTTGGGCCGTTCGGCGCCCGTTTCGGGGGCCATTGGCCCCGTTACGAGCCGTTTTTTAGGCCCCAAAAATTCCTCCTATCTCTGCGATTTTCACGTAGACTCGATATGGAACCAGGCTCTGAGTCGTAGGAGTCGTTTCTGGCCACTTGTCCTGGCCCATGTGGCCGAAAAGTAGCCCCCCCCCCTGATACAGCCGTTTGGGGCCGTTTTCGTGGGCTATAGCACACGCCCCGGGGTGATTTTCGGCACCCGGACCGATTTTGAGGACGACCACCCATTTAGAGACGGCTTTGCAGTAGGACATATTTGACGAGGTTTCCATGAATTTTTGGGCCGCTCAACACACATTTCGGGGGCCATTGGCCCCGTTACGAGCCGTTTTTGTGCCTAAAAATCCCTCCTATCTTTGCGATTTTCATGTACACTCGATGTGGAACCAGGCTCCGAGTCATAGGAGTCGTGTCTGGCTACTTTTCCTAGCCCATATACCCGAAAAATAGTTTCCGCCCTGATACGGCCGTTGTGGCCGTTTTCATGGGCTATAGCACACGCCCCAGGGTGATTTTCGGCACCCGAACCGATTTTTAGGACGCCCGCACATTTAAAGACAGCCTTGTAGTAGGAGATGTTTGACGAGGTTTCCATGAATTTTTGGGCCGTTCGGCGCCCGTTTCGGGGGCCATTGGCCCCGTTACGAGCCGTTTTTTAGGCCCTAAAAATTCCTCCTATCTCTGCGATTTTCACGTAGACTCGATATGGAACCAGGCTCTGAGTCGTAGGAGTCGTTTCTGGCCACTTTTCCTGGCCCATGTGGCCGAAAAGTAGCCCCCCCCCCCCCCCCCCCCTGATACAGCCGTTTGGGGCCGTTTTCGTGGGCTATAGCACACGCCCCGGGGTGATTTTCGGCACCCGGACCGATTTTGAGGACGACCACCCATTTAGAGACGGCTTTGCAGTAGGACATATTTGACGAGGTTTCCATGAATTTTTGGGCCGTTCAACACACATTTCGGGGGCCATTGGCCCCGTTACGAGCCGTTTTTGTGCCTAAAAATCCCTCCTATCTCTGCGATTTTCATGTACACTCGATGTGGAACCAGGCTCTGAGTCATAGGAGTCGTGTCTAGCCACTTGTCCTGGCTCATATGGCCGAAAAATAGTTTTCCCCCCAATATGGTCGTTTGGGGCCGTTTTCATGGGTAGCACACGCCCCGGGGTGATTTTCGGCACCTGGACCGATTTTTAGGACACCCGCACATTTAAGACAGCCTTGTAGGAGATATTTGACGAGGTTTTCATGAATTTTTGGGCCGTTCGTCGCCCGTTTCGGGGGCCATTGTCCCCGTTAAGAGCCGTTTTTTTGGCCCTAAAAATCCCTCCTATCTCTGCGATTTTCACGTAGACTCGATATGGAACCAGGCTATGAGTTGTAGGAGTCGTTTCTGGCCACTTGTCTTGGCCCATATGGCCTAAAAATAGTTTCCCCCTAATACGGCCGTTTGGGGCCGTTTTCGTGGGCTCCAGCACACGCCCTGTGGTGATTTTCCGCACCCGGACCGATTTTGAGGAAGCCCACCCATTTAGAGACGGCCTTGCAATAGGAGAAATTTTACGAGGTTTCCATGAGTTTTCGGGCCGTTCGACACCTGTTTCGGGGGCCATTGGCCCTGTTACGAGCCGTTTTTTTTCTGCCCTGAAAATCCCTCCCTTCTCTGCGATTTTCACGTAGACTCGATCTGGAACCAGGCTCCGAATCATAGGAGTCGTGTCTGGCCACTTGTCCTGGCCCATATGGCTGAAAAATAGTTTCCCCCCTCATACGGCCGTTTGTGGCCGTTTACGTGGGCTAAAGCACACGCCCGGTGTGATTTTCTGCACCCGGACCAATTTTGACAACGTCTGCCCATTTACAGACGGCCTTGTAGTAGGAGATATTTCATGAGGTTTCCATGAATTTTCGGACCGTTCGGCACCTGTTTCGGGGACCATTGGCCCCATTACGAGCCGATTTTTGGCCTGAAAATCTCTCATATCTCTGCGAATTTCATGTAGACTCGATATGGAACCAGGCTCCGAGTCATAAGAGTCTTGTCTGGCCACTTGTCCTGGCCCATATAGCCGAAAAATAGTTTCCCCCTAATACGGCCGTTTGGGGCCGTTTTCGTGGGCTATAGCACACGCCTCGGGGTGATTTCCGGACCGATTTTACTGACGCCCGCACATTTAAAGACGGCCTTGTAGTAGGAGATATTTGATGAGGTTTCCATGAATTTTCGGGACGTTCAGCACCCGTTTCAGGGGCCACTAGCCCTGTTACGAGCCGTTTTTTGGGCCCTTAAAATCGCTCCTATTACTACGATTTTAACATAGTCTCGATGTGGACGAGGCTCAGAGTTATAGGAGTCGTGTCTGGCCACTTTTCCTGGCCCATATACTCGAAAAATAGTTTCCCCCCTGATACGGCCGTTGGGGCCGTTTTCGTGGGCTATAGCACACGCCCCGGGGGTGATTTTCGGCACCCGGACCGATCTTGAGGACGCCCACACATTTAAGGACGGCCTTATAGTAGGAGATATTTGACGAGGTTTCGATGAATTTTCGGGATGTTCGGCGCCCGTTTCGGGGGCCATTGCCCCGTTACGAGCCGTTTTTTGGGTCTAAAAATCCCTCCAATCACTGCGATTTTCATGTACACTCGATGTGGAACCAGGCACTGAGTTATAGGAGTCGTGTCTGCCCACTTGTCTTGGCCCATATGGCTGAAAAATAGTTTTCCCCCTAATATAGCCGTTTGGGGCCGTTTTCGTGGGTCATAGCACACGCCCGGGGTGATTTTCGACACCCGGACCGATTTTGAGGATGCCCACCAATTTAGAGACGGCCTTGCAATAGGAGATATTTTACGAGGTTTCCATGAATTTTCGGGCCGTTCGGCACCCGTTTCGGGGGCCATTGGCCCCGTTACGAGCCGTTTTTCGGTCCTGAAAATCCCTCCTATCACTGCGATTTTCACGTACACTCGATGTGGAACCAGGCTCCGAATCATAGGAGTCGTGTCTGGGCACTTGTCCTGGCCCATATGGCTGAAAAATAGTTTCCCCCCCTCATACGGCCGTTTGTGGCCGTTTACGTGGGCCGGTGTGATTTTTTGCACCCGGACCAATTTTGACAACGTCTGCCCATTTACAGACGGCCTTGTAGTAGGAGATATTGCATGAGGTTTCCATGAATTTTCGGGCCGTTCGGCACCTGTTTCGGGGGCCCTTGGCCCCGTTACGAGCCGATTTTTGGGCCTGAAAATCTCTCCTATCTCTGCGAATTTCATGTAGACTCGATGTCGAACCAGGCTCCGAGTCATAAGAGTCTTGTCTGGCCACTTGTCCTGGCCCATATAGCCGAAAAATAGTTTCCCCCTAATACGGCCGTTTGGGGCCGTTTTCGTGGGCTATAGCACACGCCTCAGGGTGATTTTCGGCACCCGGACCGATTTTCGCGTAGACTCGATGTGGAGTCGTTTCTGGCCACTTTTCTTGGCCCATGTGGCCGAAAAGTAGCCCCCCCCCCCTGATACAGCCGTTTGGGGCCGTTTTCGTGGGGTATAGCACACGCCCCGGGGTGATTTTCGGCACCCGGACCGATTTTGAGGACGACCACCCATTTAGAGACGGCTTTGCAGTAGGACATATTTGACGAGGTTTCCATGAATTTTTGGGCCGTTCAACACACATTTCGGGGGCCATTGGCCCCGTTACGAGCCGTTTTTGTGCCTAAAAATCCCTCCTATCTCTGCGATTTTCATGTACACTCGATGTGGAACCAGGCTCTGAGTCATAAGAGTCGTGTCTAGCCACTTGTCCTGGCTCATATGGCCGAAAAATAGTTTTCCCCCCCAATATGGTCGTTTGGGGCCGTTTTCATGGGCTATAGCACACGCCCCGGGGTGATTTTCGGCACCTGGACCTATTTTTAGGACACCGCACATTTAAGACAGCCTTGTAGTAGGAGATATTTGACGAGGTTTTCATGAATTTTTGGGCCGTTCGTCGCCCGTTTCGGGGGCCATTGTCCCTGTTAAGAGCCGTTTTTTTGGCCCTAAAAATCCCTCCTATCTCTGCGATTTTCACGTAGACTCGATATGGAACCAGGCTATGAGTCGTAGGAGTCGTTTCTAGCCACTTGTCTTGGCTCATATGGCCTAAAAATAGTTTCCCCCTAATACGGCCGCTTGGGGCCGTTTTCGTGGGCTATAGCACACGCCCTGTGGTGATTTTCCGCACCCGGACCGATTTTGAGGAAGCCCACCCATTTAGAGACGGCCTTGCAATAGGAGAAATTTTACGAGGTTTCCATGAGTTTTCGGGCCGTTCGACACCTGTTTCGGGGGCCATTGGCCCTGTTACGAGCCGTTTTTTTTCTGCCCTGAAAATCCCTCCCTTCTCTGCGATTTTCACGTAGACTCGATATGAAACCAGGCTCCGAATCATAGGAGTCGTGTCTGGCCACTTGTCCTGGCCCATACGGCCGAAAAATAGTTTCCCCCCTGATACGGCCGTTTGTGGCCGTTTACGTGGGCTAAGCACACGCCCCGGGGTGATTTTCTGCACCCGGACCAATTTTGACGACGTCTGCCCATTTACAAACTGCCTTGTAGTAGGAGATATTTCATGAGGTTTCCATGAATTTTCGGACCGTTCGGCACCCGTTTCGGGGGCCATTGGCCCCATTACGAGCCGTTTTTTGGGCCTGAAAATCTCTCCTATCTCTGCGATTTCCATGTAGACTCGATATGGAACCAGGCTCCGAGTCATAAGAGTCTTGTCTGGCCACTTGTCCTGGCCCATATAGCCGAAAAATAGTTTCCCCCCAAATACGGCCGTTTGGAGCCGTTTTCGTGGGCTATAGCACACGCCTCGGGGTGATTTTGGGCACCCGGACCGATTTTACTGACGCCCGCACATTTAAAGACGGCCTTGTAGTAGGAGATATTTGATGAGGTTTTCATGAATTTTCGGGACGTTCAGCACCCGTTTCAGGGGCCACTAGCCCTGTTACGAGCCGTTTTTAGGGCCCTTAAAATCGCTCCTATCTCTGCGATTTTAACATAGTCTCGATGTGGACGAAGCTCAGAGTTATAGGAGTCGTGTCTGGCCACTTTTCTTGGCCCATATACCCGAAAAATAGTTCCCCCCCCCTGATACGGCCGTTGGGGCCGTTTTCGTGGGCTATAGCACACCCGGACCGATTTTGAGGACGCCCACACATTTAAGGACGGCCTTGTAGTAGGAGATATTTGACGAGGTTTCGATGAATTTTCGGGACGTTCAGCGCCTGTTTCGGGGGCCATTGCCCCGTTACGAGCCGTTTTTTGGGTCTAAAAATTCCTTCAATCTCTGTGATTTTCATGTACACTCGATGTGGAACCAGACTCCGAGTCATAGGAGTCGTGTTTGGCCACTTGTCTTGGCCCATATGGCCGAAAAATAGTTTCCCCCCTGATACGGCCGCTTGGGGCCGTTTTCGTGGGCTATAGAACACGCCCCGGGGTGATTTTCGGCACCCGGACCGATTTTGAGGACGCCCATACATTCATAGAATCGTGTCTGGCCACTTGTCCTGGCCCATATGGCCAAAAAATAGTTTTCCCCTTGATACGGCGGTTTTTTGGCCGTTTTCGTGGGCTATACCATACGCCCCATGGTGATTTTCGGCACCCGGACCGATTTTGATGACGTCGGCCCATTTAACGACCGCCGTGTAGTAGGAGATATTTGACGAGGTTTTCATGAATTTTCGGGCCGTTCGGCGCCCGTTTCAGGGGCCGTTTTTTGAGCCCTCAAAATCACTCCTATCTCTGCGATTTTCACATAGACTCGATGTGGAACCAGGCTCTGAGTCATAGGAGTCGTGTCTGACCACTTGTCCTGGCCCACATGGCCGAAAAATAGTTTTCCACCTGATACAGCCGTTTGTGACTGTTTTCGTGGGCTATAGCACACGCCACGGGGTGATTTTCGGCACCGAGACCGATTTTGACGACGCCTGCCCATTTACAGACGGTCTTGTAGTAGGAGATATTTGATGAGGTTTCCATGAATTTTCGGGACGTTCAACACCCGTTTCAGGGGCCACTAGCCCCGTTACGAGCCGATGGGCCAGCACATGTCCCGGGGTGATTTTTGCACCCGGACCGATTTTAATGACGCCCGCCTATTTAAAGACGGCCTTGTAGTAGTAGATATTTGACATGGTTTTCATGAATTTTCGGGACGTTGAGCACCCGTTTCAGGGGCCACTAGCCCCGTTACGAGCCGTTTTTTGGGCCCTTCAAATCGCTCATATCTCTGCGATTTTAACATAGTCTCGATGTAGACGAGGCTCAGAGTTATAGGAGTCGTGTCTGGCCACTTTTCCTGGCCTGTATACCTGAAAAATAGTTTCGGCCCTAATACGGCCGTTTGGGGCCGTTTTCATGGGCTATAACACACGCCTTCTGGTGATTTTCAGCACCCGGTCCGATTTTGAGGACGCCCACCCATTTGGAGACAGCCTTATTGCAGAAGATATTTGACGAGATTTCCATGAATTTTCGGGCCGTTCGGCACCCGTTTCAGGGGCCAATGGGCCCATTACGAGCTATTTTTTGGGCCTAAAAATCCCTCCTATCTCTGCGATTTTCATGTAGACTCGATGTGGAACCAGGCTCTGAGTCATAGGAGTTATGTCTGGCCACTTGTGCTGGCCCATATGGCCGAAAAATAGTTTTCCCCCTAATACAGGTGTTTGGGGCCGTTTTCGTGGGCCATAGCACACGTACCTTGGTGATTTTTGGCACCCGGGCCGATTTTGACGACGCCCACCCATTTGGAGACAGCCTTGTAGTAGGAGATATTTGACGAGGTTTCTATGAGTTTTCGGGCCGTTCGGCACCCGTTTCAGGGGCCATTGGCCCCGTTACGAGCTATTTTTTGAGCCTAAAAATCCCTCCTATCTCTACGATTTTCATGTAGACTCGATGTAGAATTAGGCTCCGAGTCATATGAGTCATGTCTGGCCACTAGTGCTGGCCCATATAGCCGAAAAATAGTTTTCCCCCTAATACAGGCGTTTGGGGCCGTTTTCGTGGGCTATAGCACACGCCCCGTGGTGATTTTTGGCACCCGGATCGATTTTGAGGACGCCCACTCATTTAAAGGCGGTCTTGTAGTAGGAGATATTTGACGAGGTTTCAATGAAATTTCGGGCCGTTCGGCGCCTGTTACGGGGGCCATTGGCCCCGTTACAAGCCGTTTTTGAGGCCCTGAAAATCCCTCCTATCTCTACGATTTTCACGTAGCCTCGATGTGGAACCAGACTCCGAGTTATAGGAGTCGTGTCTGGCTACTTGTCCTGGCCCATATGGATGAAAAATAGTTTTCCCCTGATACGACCGTTTGGAGCCGTTTTCGTGGGCTATAGCACACGCCTCAGGGTGATTTTCGGCACCAAACCGATTTTGACGACGCTTGTCCATTTATAGACGGCCTTGTAGTAGGAGATATTTCACGAGGTTTCCATGAATTTTTGGGCCGTTCGGCGCCCGTTTCGAGGGCCATTGGCCCGTTACGAGCCGTTTTTTGGACCCTGAAAATCCCTCCTATGTCTGCGATTTTCATGTAGACTCAATGAGGAACCAGGCTCTGAGTCATAGGAGTCGTGTCTGGCCACTTGTCCTAACTCATATGGCCGAAAAATAATTTCCCCCCTCATACAGCGTTCCCTATGAATATAATAAAACACACTCATTTCATGGTGGGCCCCAAAAAAGTTGTTTCTAATGTTCTTCTTGAGTTGTTAAGGTCTGGTATGCCCAAGGTGCAGTGCCAGGTGGAATTGCATGGCACATTCTCATTAAAGACTTGTCATAAAGGCCTAACTCATAAATGGATCTACTTAACCTTCAGTAGAGAGTTTAGCTTGCCAGCTTGCAGCCAACTGAAACAAGGAATTGCCGGTTCACTGTTGGTTTATCTTTATCAGTCCTTAAAAGAAGTATGAAAATGGAATTAGTCATCTGATCCATAAGGCTTACCTAGCAGTAAACTCAAGTCCAATATGGACATAGTATGTAATTTCGACAACGTTCTTATCTTCCGAAGGATTTGTTACCTAGCATCCACTTGAATAATATCAAACTTTCAAAGATGAGGAACCATATTTATCTGGGAGGAAGATATATATGTTTATACAGTGCAATTATCAATGGTATATATGAACATCAACCAGTGAGATACAGTTAAGAAAGGAGATGTTGCGACAGATACTAGCCAGCTGCGACAGATATATTCGACAGGTAAGTAAAATTCAGTTTTATTTTGTCCACGCCAGATGCTGAGGATGATGTTTTATTAGAGGGTGACTGTGTCTACAAGTGCTTGACTGCCTGGTGTCTAATTTATTTAGTTCATTTATTTAGTTGTCAAACTGTTGGCCAGGCCAGATGGCTGAGATTTCTAAGGGCTTCAGAGTATCATGAGATATCGCAAAGATAACCAGCAGATATTGATCTAATATAACATAACTAAGATGCATACAAAAGGCACAAAAAAAAAGATAATAATGATTTTCAAAATAGTACTTGAAATATACCATTCTAATTAGTTTATCATCTCATCAAACATAGATAATTCCATTTACTTACCCCTGGTTCTCAGTTGTCGCAACAGTGTGGATAGAAAATGAAAAGTATCTGCTGGTAGAATGACATCCAATATAAAGTGAAAGAGAACTATAACCCCTCTATGAACAACCATGTGGTGATAGAATGACGTTGTCAGCTGCACATCAAGTAAAATAAAATGTTATTGCAAATGGGATTCAAAGACTCCATGAAGGTGACATTACATATATATCAAGATTTTCCATATCTCACACGTATGCCAGTCCGGACGATTTTCTTTCCCCCATATGTAACAAATGACTTGTTAAAAGAAATATTTGACCAAAGAGGATAACCTATTCATCAGGGTGACATGATTCGATATGACTCGAAAGAAATCATGTATTAATGCATGCACCAAATACATGCTCATAATAAAGTAGATGAAGATGTGCAATTAGCTGAGTGGGCTAGTACAGCCAACGCTGCAGCTGATTGCAAAATTCCAATTCTGTGGATCTGTAAATGGCGTTGGATGTTTGCTTCCACCTATTTCAGAGTGGATATAACAGAAATTTTAAGCTAGTAGCAAAAAGGAGATGCTCAGTTGCTCACACAATCAAATAAATAACTACACATCCACATCGCTTGTATATGCAGGGAAAGGCAGGCTATAGCCAAAAGAAAATGCATGCGGTACCAGTCATAGATAATCTTCAGGTGAAATATTGGAAATGTATTCAACGCAAATAACATCTTGTGAAGTTGAATAGAAATATAAATATTCAGTTATTAATTGCTTTCACTCGTTGGTGTTATGTGGCATAAGAAAGAAAGCTGCAACTCACAGACCTTTGTCACCAGACTCGGGGCGCGCAACAAGCATGTATGGTCCTTTTAAGGCTAAAAGTTCCATCTTGCGGTGGTTTATAGCAAACCCATTTTTTTTTTACTTGTCCACTCTAATAATATCCACATTTCATGACATGTGAAACTTATAACATCGGAAATATGGCAGATATCCATCCATCTTCAACAACCATCATATTCCATCAAGTATCAGATGGTGCATAATCCATGTCCCCTCAAAAACAACCATGTCAGGATGGTACCAACATGAAGTTTAATCAGCGGATATGAGTATTAAACCTGTGGATACGAAATGCAAAGACCTTAGCTCATTTCGAAAGGGAGAAGTGAATAAAGCAAGATAGCGTCGAAAGCAATTTGAAAAGCCCCATGGGAGTAGTAAATAGTGGCAGAAGCGATTCAAATAAAATAATAATAGTTCCTGTTGTCAAATGGACAATCTCCACTTGCTCAAGTTACAAGGAGAAACGACAAAGAACAAACACTGAGTAGATACTTGCACACAAAAAATATGTCTAAACAAATATGTCAAGTCAAACTAGCTGACTGCTACTCCTAAACAAGCATGAACACACCGTCCAAGTGACAAACTAAACCGTGCGATTCGATCACATGTTTGCAATTGAAATAACACGAGTTAAATCCACAAGAGATATGGGCCCAAATAATGATTTGGTGAATGTAAAAACAAGGCATGGGAAATCTGGAAACAAAGAAATTAAATGATTTTTAGAGCTAAGCAACTCTCACTCCAGAACTGGAAGGCAAACTCTTTTGTACAGTCAAAGAGCATGTGTACAGACTAAAAGAAGTAGACAGAGTTTTAGTTTTAGATTGGCTAGAGGGCCTCTCTTGATTCACCGCCACCATGCAACTGTAAATAGGCGGTCTTTTGGCTCCTGTTTCTGTTTGGGACCTCTTTGGTCCTTGTACAGTGTACTTAGTGTTACTTTTTTATTTATATGTTTATATCTACCACAGTAGGGGCTTCCCCAACTGTATTTCACTCAAAAAAAAATGTAAAAAAAAAAGAAGCTAAGCTACAACGTTGCAAGTAGGCTAGATCACAAACATGCATGCTCTACTTAAATTCTAACCAGTTCTACCAATAGAGCAGAACACACAACTGAATAATGGGAAGAGCCCAACATTTAATCTGTTATGACACATCAATCGTTTAAATAGACAATGAAAACAGCAGCCAGTTGGAACCTAAATGGAGTAATTAGTATTCTTTTCCAACCAATAATCAAAATCTAGCCAACAGCAAATGTAACAAGAACACTACAATTGGTCCAGACAAAAAACATAACAAAACAACAGGCAGTAATCAAGTGAGTCTATTTGTTTTTCTGCACCAGGTCAGGGGAGTGGGTCTGAGGAACACTCACCCAACTTGAGGACCTGAGGTTGCCCAACCAGGTGGATCCAGCGCAAAGGCAAATCTTGGCACCTGCAGGGTTCCAGGGATCCGATGAGGTAGCAGACAGCCACACCGTTGGGCCATAAATTCTTTCACAACAATAAATAATCTTGGTTTACCACTACCTGCGTTTCAAAAAGGTTGTCATCCAGAACGATAACTTTTTTGAAACAGAGGTAGTGGATATTATGCAATAAAATGTGATCCCTCTCCAGGGCCAAACAAAATAAGTATGCAATGACAGGGAAAGGCACGAAAACAACCAAACCGGATTTTCATCATCCTAAATAAAATCTGCCTGTGGGGAAATAAAAGATCAGACAAAATGACGAGTCATACCAAAAGAGCCTCACCATCACAGAATAAACGAGTTGCATGGCACCATGAAATAGGTCACTGCAACAAAAGAAAAACAAAATAGTACGAGGTCCAACGTCAGCAACTTGTGTAAATTCCCATTTAACGTTAAGCTGTACAATTAATGCTTAACACTAGTGTCCCGACGCTGGTTTGAACAGTCTAGAGCATACTGTTAGATCCGCACTAAGCATAGGAAAGCAAGATAGTTTTTACTAGAACTGAAGGGATTCACAGCATGGAAGGTCCTATTTATACGCATGGTAGGTTTTCCTTGCCTTACTCGCTAAGCTAGAAGGAACTACCAGGCAGCAGCTAGGTAGCACAGCACAGTAGTACTCTGCATGCCTTACTAAGGACTAGACTTGACTCTCCCTTGCAGCCTAAACTAGTGGAAGCTGTAGGGAAACTACTAGGAAATTGCTAAACAATATCACAGGGATTATGTGTCTACCACACACAAGTGCCAAGCTAGCACTTCATGGAAAATCTTCAAACTCCTTTATAAGATAGTAAAACATGCCATATGAAAGAGAAGAATAGAAAGTCTAGGATTAGCAAATTATACTTGTATGATATGAACCATGATATATCCTACACTCATGGTCCACACATGTAAATTAATAAACTGTTATGATAACCCCATAGCCTCAATCTAGACTGTAAATTAATTTGCATTTCGCACAGGGGCCTCAAAATCCGGGAGACGGCAGTGTCAGGGTTACATGGCAGTAAACAAATGAGGAACTAGACCTCTAAAAGTTCCTACAGAAGTTACAAGGAATAAGAAGACTATGTTAATACAGATTTATGAAGCTGAATGAATCAAACATGTCGGGAGGAGCTGGGCTAGCCCAGCGACTCAGCGGCAGCAAAGAGTCTGTTAGTCAGTAGTTTGTTAGCAGATACGATCAATTAGTTAGGCACCTCATCTATAAGAGGCCGTCATGAGTCCTAGGGAGGGTAGGAAAGGAAGAAAGTCCCTCTCTTCTTGCGCCATTGGGCTCAGGCCCCGACGCCATTCCACAACAAACAAATGTAAGGAACAGCAATTAAGTATTGATCTGTCTCTATACCAGGTGACTGATTTCTTGTCTTAATCTCAGTCAAATTTTCCAACCTTCAGATCAAAATCTGGTGGCCAAGGTTTGTTTTGTTTTGAGCAATAAGTTAATACTTGGTTTCCTCATCTGGCCTGCCTGACTCCTGCTGTCTGTTGGAAACTCAGGCAAATCTCTCAACACTCAACTCATGAGAACAGTGGAAGAACTGAAGGGGGCCCGGCAGGGACCATATCCCCCCCCCTCTTCTATCTTCGGTAAAATTTCTGAGGACCTAGTGCCTTTCCCAAGCCGGAGACCCATGTACAACTCAGGAAAACGGCCAACTACCAGCCTACCACATCCAGTCCATGTTCAACATTGACAACACAGCTATTTCTTGGTCCAGCTGCCTTGCATGCACACCATGCTCACGTCTATAGGAGCTCACCTACGTTATTTCTTGGTCTGACTTTTTTCGTTAATGGTGCATAATCCCATATAACACGGTTATTTCGTGGTCCGAGTTTTTTCGTTAATGGTCAAAGAAATAGCTGTGACCAAGAAATTTTTCGTTAATGGTCAAAGAAATAGCTGTGATAAGACGAATGGTCACCTACATTATAAATATGTATAGCTGCTTTGCATGCACACCATTAAAATATATTAAAAACAGAGGGAGTATATTACAACCGTGTTAGATGGGATTATGCACCATTATCTAATTGTGTAACTTATGTCTTCATTTTAACTTAATTATTAGTTCAATAATAATGTGTTACGAGCCATGAGGCACGGTAATCTCACGCCATCTTTCCAGTGGTTATCTAGTGCATTTCGTGTGAACAATGAAATTTTGTCCCAAGTTTTTGCACTAAAAAATATTTAGCATCTTCGTGCCCCCCCCCCCCCCCCCCCCCCCCCCCTCTTTCCTTAATTTCTTGTTCAGCTCCGCCATTGCATGAGAACACAGACAAACACCAATGGTTTGTGCTGAGATGAAGCTGCACTTTTTGGTTTTCTCTTCATTTATTTATAATCTTAAGTACATGGCATAAGCGCCCTCAGTGGGCGCTAACAGACCGTAGTGGCCTCCTACAAACCAGCATACCGTGCGCCTTACTCCCTATATGCTAGGAACAAGAAAGACTGAACCAAAGACTCTAACCGACTAATAGACTTGACTGACTGAAACTGTGAACGACACTGACCGAAACTCTAACTGTAACTACTGAACTTGCTTGCAAACATAGCCTTCTAGGACAACACTGTCTAGTTTACATGGGCCGATTCCTTGTAATGAGCTTTTCTTAACAGTCCGTCCAACTGGACCAAAGGACCAAAAACATTTGGTTAGTCACTGATTGAATGAGTTGGTTCATCCAGCCAGTTAACAATGATCCATCTGTTTAGGTCTATATAAACATTTTTCCACTTTCTCATTTCTGTTGGGAGTTTGGGCCAAAAACTAAGTAGCACAACAAGGCAAACAAATAAAATAATAAGTGCTGAAACAACATTAAATAAAAAAAAATGGAATATTTCACTAAGCCTTGGATTCAAGGACAAGAAGACGTTCATCATAACTGGCACTCGATTCAAAAACTGGGCAGGGAACATGTGCATTGCAAAAACAAAGACACAATATATGTGAGACAGATCATTCAATCCAAAATTATCCACATTCTTCGTATCTAACCTTGTTCACAAACAACCTTATCGATCCACTTTCCCGACAATATATTCTCCACAAATATAAACTTCAAATTCAGTTCGATCCAAAAAGGGTTTTAACATGTTCAGAAAGCACTAAAAACAAAATTGCATACGGCTAAATCACAGATCAAGTCACAAAAGGAATGCCTGAAATTCACGGTTGACATTTTGCGTTTAGATTTTCTTGAAACTCATATCCAACATTATAGAATCATTGAAAAAAGTAATATGTGTTATGCTTCTCCAATTTTACATATCCCTGTTTCTTTATGGGAATTCACAAAAAAGTTTAGGTCAAACTAAAACAATATAAAAAATACAGGGCAATTATATTAAAAATAAAGATGTCATAGTAATGTAATATTTATGTAGACTACCTGTTAATCTTTCTAGTGGAATCCAAGCTCCAGCAAATGGCACAATAATGTTCCCTCAAATTAAGTATGCAAGAAAATGCAATCTAGCTATACTAAATGGAGTAAAAAAATATAGATAGAACAATACAATGTAATATAACGATAAAAGATAACACATTTACTGAAAAATTGGAATGGAATTGAAAACCTCAAAAATGACATTAAACTAGTTTATGTTCAAAACACTATACCTTGTGTATAGACCAACAACAAGAAATAAGACAGGAATCTTGTTTAAGAAAAATGATAGTGCAAGAAACCACCACGCCAATGCAAATTTTAGACAAGTTTGAGACATATCAGAATCTTAAAATTTAAACCACAAGCTAGTGAAAGGTGTTAGATGTATATGTATTCTTGTATTTTCCCCATTGTATAAGGGGTTTTGTGTATATTTGCCTACACCTGTACATGTATATATTTGGGCCTATTGCCCCCATAATGAATACAAGTGCTATTCATAACATGGTAACAGAGCAAATCTAGGGTTAGGTTTTCTCTCCTCCTCTAGTGATCCTGGGCGTTGCACTTGCGCCTGTCACCAATTTTCTTCGCCGTGCTTCTTGTCTTGAAGCTCGGCTGTGTTCCAAGTTCTTCATCTTGAACTCGTCGGTGCTGCTCTTCGTTCTGAGCAGCACGCGTCTCCTCTTCAGTACGGATCGCCGGCAGAACGACGACTTCGTCCTCTTCGCGACAAGCCGCCGCTGCCTCTTCCCGATTCGACGACGTGCTGTGGCGGACGTGCTGTGGCCGCCGTCAAGTCATTCGCCGCTGCCGCGCCTCTCTTCGCCGCCGTGCCGTCCAATCGGGTCGCCGCCGTCTAATTGGGTCATCGCCGTGCCCGATTCGTCAACGGAGTTGTCGCGTCGCCGCCGGATTTCGCCGGATTCGAACGCCGCCGCCGGAGTCGTCCTCGTGGACGTCGGCTCGATTTGATTTCGAGCCGGCTCATTTGTCCAATTCGGCTTGGCTCGTCTGTCGGCTCAACGGCTCGGCTCCCCGTCGGCTCGGCTCACTTCTCAGTCGGCTAACGGCTCAGTTGATCGGCTCGCTGAGTCGGCTCGTTTGACCGGCTCGTCATCGCCGGCCTAAAAAAAAAAAAAAAAAAAAAAAAAAAAAAAAAAAAAAAAAGGGGACTGCTTTCTGTTCTGATCGGCTTCCTTGCGACTTGCCTTTGTCGCTTTTGGCCCGAACAGTCCGGCAGGGTACTCAATTTAAAAATAAAAAAAATAAAAAAAAAAACTGCTGCTGCTGCTTGCGCCGCTTTTCTCCTGCGCTCTCGCCGTCGCCCGCCGCTGCTTCATTTGCGCTCTCGCCGTCGACATGGCTCCTTCGACTACATCCGGAGGTGTTCCCGTTCTTCGTTGCCCGGTGCTTTTCAGTGGCACCAACTATCGTGATTGGGTTCCTCGTCTTCGGATTCATATGCGTGGTCTGCGTCTTTGGGAGTTTCTTACTGGCGAGCTGCCTTGTCCACCTCGTCCTACTGCTCCTGCGCCGCTTGTGCTTCCAGTGAAGCCTGTTCTCTCTGCGACAGCTACTACTGAGGAGAACAAGGATTTTGACAAGTTGCTTGCTGATCATGACGCTAGTGTTGAGAAGTTGCAGGGTGATTATGATGATCTGATGGCCTCTTATGAGTCACAGTTTGCTACTTACAGGGCCTGGATTGATGAGGATGCTCGAGCTGCTTCTATTCTTGTTGCTAGCATGGAGGATCGGTTTTCTGCTGATATTGTTGAGTTTGATTATGCACATCAGATGTGGACCTTTCTTCGCGAGCGTTATGAGCCTACTGGACAGTCCACTTTTCTTGCTGCTGTACGTGAGGAGCAGCTTGTTCGACAGGGTGATGGCACGGTTGATGATTTTTATGGTCAGATATCTGCTATTTGGCGTCAGCTTGACACTCTTGGTCCTCAGTTGTCCCCTAGCACATGTCAGTCTTGCCAGAGTCAGAAGACGTTTTTGGAGCTTCGTCGCACTTATGACTTCCTGACTCGGCTTCGTGATGAGTTTGAGCCACGTCGTGCTCAGCTCCTTGCTCGTCACCCTTGTGTTTCTTTGATGGATGCTCTTGCTGAGGTTCGTAATGAGGAGAATCGCCTTCGTACTGCTGGTCTGTTACAGTGCTCTTCAGTGTTGGCTGCTCGTTCTTCGCCGCCGGCTCCTCGCTCTTCTTCGTCTCCAGCTCCTTCTGTGGCGCCTTCCTCTATGGCGTATTCGTCTCGGACTGGTGCTACTGTTCTTGAGTGCTTTCATTGTGGTAAAGAGGGACATGTGGAGGCTTATTGTTTCAAGAAGAGGAAGGAACAGCGGGCTCGTTCTCGTCGGTCTTCACAGGGTGCTGGTAGCCCTAGTACTGGAGTTTCTCAGAGGAGTTCTACTGGTTCAGACACACAGGAGATCATCAGGTTGCTCGGTCGCCTCGTCGCCTCTCCGTCACCGGGAGCTGCTGGTTCTGTGACTCAGTCCTCTGCACCGACTAGTTCTGCTGCTGCTTCTCAGTCTTCCCTCGCGGGATCTCGCCATCCTTCTACTCCAGGTACTTGTCCATGGGTTCTTGATTCCGGTGCTTCTTTTCATATGACTCCATATCGCTCTTGTCTTTCTTCCATGGTTTCTTCCCCTAGTTCTCATTTTGTTCATACCGCTGATGGATCTCCTCTTTCTGTTGTTGGGAAGGGCACTCTTTTATCTGACTCTTTTTCCGTCCCTGATGTTTCTTGTGTTCCTGATTTGACCATGCAGCTTATGTCAGCCGGCCAAATTACTGATTATGATTGTCGTGTGATTCTTGATCCTGATTTTTGTTATGTTCAGGATCGTTGCACGGGTCAGGTGATTGGCACTGGCCCCCGGCGCCGTGATTCACAGCGTCTTTGGGAGCTTGATTGGCTACATCTTCCTTCCGCTGCGTCTGCCGGTCTTGTTGGCTCCGCCTTTGCTGCTTCGTCGACCTCGTCTTTTGCTCAGTGGCATCATCGCTTGGGTCATATCTGTGGCTCTCGCTTGTCGGCTTTGATTCGTCGTGGTCTTTTAGGGTCTGTTTCAGGTCATGAGTCTTTAGCTCAGTGTCAGGGATGTAGGTTAGGAAAGCAGATACAGCTTCCTTATCATTCTAGTGAGTCAGTGTCGCATCGTCCTTTTGATCTTGTTCATTCAGATGTATGGGGTCCTGCTCCCTTTGTTTCTAAAGGGGGACAACGATATTATATACTTTTTATAGATGATTTTTCTCGCCACACATGGATTTATTTTATGAAACATCGTAGTGAGGCTTTATCCATCTATAAGACTTTTACTGCTATGATTCGTGCTCATTTTGACACTTCTATTCGTGTCTTTCGTGCCGACTCCGCAGGAGAGTACCTTTCTGTAGCTCTTCGTCAGGTTCTTTCTGAGCAAGGCACTCTTGCTCAGTTTTCATGTCCTGGTGCTCATGCCCAGAATGGTGTCGCTGAGCGCAAGCATCGTCATCTTCTTGAGACTGCTCGTGCTCTTATGATTGCTTCTTGTGTTCCTCCTCATTTTTGGGCTGAGGCTGTTTCTACTGCCAACTTTTTGGTTAATATTCAGCCTTCATCAGCTCTTCATGGAGGGATTCCTTATGAGCGTCTTTGCGGTAAGTTGCCTGATTATTCCAGCCTTCGTCTTTTTGGCTGTGTATGCTATGTGCTTCTTGCACCTCGCGAGCGCACTAAGCTGACCGCTCAGTCTGTTGAGTGTGTTTTTCTAGGCTATAGTGCTGAGCATAAGGGATATCGGTGTTGGGATCCCGTTGGTCGTCGGATGCGGATTTCTCGAGATGTTGTTTTTGACGAGTCACGTCCTTACTACCCTCGTCCATCTTCAGACACCTCTTCTGCATCTTTCGTTGACCCACTTTCCTTCTTGACTTTGCCTGATGTCTCTATTGCCAGCACTCGCCTGGTGCCTCCTCCGCAGGCACCTTCTTCTCTTGTGCCTTCTTCATTGGCACCGGCACCTTCTCCTGTGGTGCCTTCTTCTCCTGTGGCTTCTTCTCCTGTGTCTTCTACGGGTCCTTCTACGAACCCTGACTACTCTTTGAAGCCACCAGTGACACATGTCTATACTCGACGTGTTCCACCTTCCTCTGATGTGTCATCTTTTTCTGATGAGCCTTCTACTCCTGATGCGCCATCTTCTATGATTGATGCATCTTCCTCAGAGGATCTTTCGCCTGAGCAGCTTATCAGACGTGGTGCTCGTCTTCGTCAGCGTCCTGATTTTTATTCTCCATCTGCCTATTCTACCACAGTTCTTTCTGAACCAACCTCTTATCGTGATGCTATTCTTCATCAGGAATGGCAACACGCTATGGCAGAAGAGATTGCTGCTCTTGAGCGTACAGGCACGTGGGATCTTGTTCCTCTTCCTGCACGTGTTCGTCCTATTACCTGTAAGTGGGTCTATAAGGTTAAGACCCGCTCTGATGGTTCCCTTGAGCGCTATAAGGCTCGTCTTGTGGCTCGCGGTTTTCAGCAGGAGCATGGCCGTGACTATGATGAGACTTTTGCGCCTGTTGCCCATATGACCACTGTTCGCACTCTTCTTGCTGTGGCCTCTGTCCGTGAGTGGTCCATCTCCCAGCTTGATGTCAAGAATGCCTTTCTTAATGGTGAGTTGCATGAGGAGGTGTATATGCGTCCTCCACCTGGGTATTCTGTTCCTGAGGGCATGGTTTGTCGTCTTCGTCGCTCACTTTATGGCCTTAAGCAGGCTCCTCGTGCTTGGTTTCAGCGCTTTGCTTCTGTGGTCACTGCTGCTGGTTTTTCTGCCAGTAATCATGATCCTGCGTTGTTTGTTCATACTTCTGCTCGAGGTCGGACTCTTCTTCTTTATGTTGATGATATGATCATTACGGGAGATGATTTGGAGTATATAGCCTTTGTGAAGGCGCGTCTGAGTGAGCAGTTTTTGATGTCTGATCTTGGTCCTCTTCGTTACTTTCTTGGGATTGAGATTTCCTCTATGCCTGAGGGGTTTTATCTATCCCAAGAAAAGTACATTCATGACCTTCTTGATCGTGCTTCTCTCACTGATTCTCGCACCGTTGAGACTCCCATGGAGCTCAATGTTCATCTTCGTGCCACTGATGGTGAGCTTCTCACTGATCCTACTCGATATCGTCATATTGTGAGGAGTCTTGTTTATCTTGGTGTTACTCGTCCTGATATCTCGCATTCTGTACATATTCTGAGTCAGTTTGTTTCAACTCCCACTCAGCTCCACTATACTCACTTGCTTCGTGTCTTGCGTTATCTTCGTGGGACTATATCTCGTCGCTTGTTCTTTCCACGCTCCAGCTCTTTACAGCTTCAGGCATATTGTGATGCTACCTGGGCTAGTGATTCCTCTGATCGTCGATCTCTTTCTGCTTTTTGTGTGTTTCTTGGTGGTTCTCTCATTGCTTGGAAGACTAAGAAGCAGACAGCAGTTTCTCGTTCGAGTGCAGAGGCTGAGTTGCGTGCTATGGCTCTTGTGACAGCGGAGGTTACTTGGTTGCGGTGGTTGCTTGAGGATTTTGGTGTTTCTGTTTCAATGCCTACTCCTCTTTTGTCTGACAGTACAGGTGCTATCAGTATGGCTCGTGATCCGGTGAAGCATGAGCTCAGTAAGCATGTTGGGGTTGATGCTTTTTATACACGAGCACAGGTACAGGATGGTATTGTTGCTCCTCAGTATGTGCCTTCAGAGATTCAGTTGGCTGATTTATTTACAAAGGCACAGACGGGTGCAAGGCACAGGTTCTATCTCTCCAAACTCAGTGTTCTTGATCCACCCTGAGTTTGTGGGGGGGTGTTAGATGTATATGTATTCTTGTATTTTCCCCATTGT
Organism: Eragrostis curvula; assembly: GCA_007726485.1. Lineage (NCBI taxonomy): Eukaryota > Viridiplantae > Streptophyta > Magnoliopsida > Poales > Poaceae > Eragrostis > Eragrostis curvula. The sequence goes on along the minus strand of RWGY01000732.1, from coordinate 74,415 downwards.
ATAAGGGGTTTTGTGTATATTTGCCTACACCTGTACATGTATATATTTGGGCCTATTGCCCCCATAATGAATACAAGTGCTATTCATAACAAAAGGGAAGCAAAAATTGAAAGATCAGCTAACATGCTCATCCACAAACTAGAATGTTACTAGTTGCTAGGACGGATGGTGACTGATAGACAAAAGAAATAAAGTTTACATTAACTAACATGCCAATCAGTTGGTGTCACACAAATTTAACTAAACAATAATAGAAAATGAGATTCCCATTGGTGTACTGTCATTATAGCTAAAAGCACAATAACCATATGAATTTATACCAAGCTCAGTTCTATCTGCTTGACTAAATATACAAATAGTTAAATTATCAATACTATGACTTAAATACAGATTTCTAAATTAACATATACAACTACTTGACCTACTAATCATATAAAATCAATTATCTCCAAAGGAGCTCAGCACAAGGCCAACCAGATTTACATCTTAATACTCATCGTTTAGAAACATTCTTAATTTCTGTAAGTTGCAAGAGCTAACATGCCCTTAGGCAGGGGGGTTGCATGGTAAACATGGTGTGATATTGATGCACAGAAAATGATCAGATCAGAACAAGGGCCACCTGGTAGGCTATCTACAGTCAGTAATAACAGGAAAGTAAAAAATATAATTCAAATGTGCACCTTCAGCTTCAGCTTTTAGTCCATCCATCTGATTTAAAATTTGCTCTGCTTCAGCCTCGGCACCAGATTCTCTCTCACCGGTAAACCTTTCAGATCTTTCTTTAGTGACTCGCGTGTCTCTTTAACTTGACAATTGGTGCCTGCATATCTTACTTTTGTTCATATTCATGCCTGCAGAACAAGATCTTGTTTATACTTACAATTGTGTGTGTACATGTCAAAGCAAAATTAGCTGAGCTAATAAAATTATAACATGCAAATGTCAACTGCCTAAGTGTAATAATGCACTTAGATAGGGAAAAAAACATTATTTGGCTTATTGATCGAAGAGTGAACACACCTGTTCAACATACCCTTGCAAATGAAATCCCTGAAATCAAAGAGATGATGTTTCTCTTTCAGCTCTCATGCTTGTCTGAAAATTTATTTTTCCAAAATCTTACACAAAAGCTGACATTCATTTCTTCAAATGTCTTAAATACCACTTCCATACAAGCATGGCAACTCAAAATTGTTTTCTAAGAGAACTCATGTTGAACATCATACCAGAAAAAAAAATAAAACTGGCCATAAAAAGCAATGGCATTTCAACAGATTATTTTTTTTATTTAAAGGAATGAAATCATTTTCACAACAGGTTGGCTGGGAAGCTCAAGTCACATCACAGATAATGCATCAAGTAGCTAGGAACGCCATCATATTAAGAACCAGTAGAGGCAGCAAACAATATACCATGGAAATATTTAGATACCTTCAAATTCAGAGGCTCGCAAGTATTTAGATATTCCAATAGCTCATTACTTCCCTGAGGTGATTTCCTACCAACTTGACGGCTCGGCTCATTGATTTCTCCTTCAAGAAATTCTATATATCTTACAACATCAAATTTTTCAGGTCCAGTGGCCTTGTTCCATCGGAAAACATCCCCTGTTACTTTTGTCTGAGTTCCAAGAACTTAATCTGGCGAATCCTAACAACACATCACATACGTATAAGTATTATGAAAGGAAATGTCTAAAAATTATTTGAGTGGAGGTCCATCTGCAGATTTGATGGATCTCTCTATATGAAAACCAAAACAGCATTCATAAAACGACATAACAAGGCTCCCTCTGACAAAATAAAAACATAAGAAGGCTCCCTAAATGTCCAAATATCACTCACTAGCGCATAAAGTTTACTGGAGATGTGATTCTGAGAGCTAGGACAAGCAAGGAATAAGAATAAATACGTGGAACAGTGGAACCAGTTACATTGAAAACGAGGAGCAAGTATAGCAATCAAATGAATCAAATAAAACAGTGTCAGTATGAATTTAGTATTATTTTTTTAGTATTGAATTTAGTATGTTGTAAGCCAGGTAAATCATGTGGCACAACAGGATTCATTCTGTACCCAATCTAAAGCTAGGAATAGAAAGAGTCATATACTTTAGCACGTAAACACTAAACCCTAAACAATAGAGCGAAATTTTCCTTTCTTATTACAAATCACGTAGTAGCACGTCATCTAGAAAGCTATGCAGCACGGATACAGATACGTGTATAAGTATCCGGCGGATACGGATACGGCGATACGCCGTTTCTCAAACAACCCGATACGTTGACACGTTTATTTATTTATTTTAAAAAAGAAATATAGTGAAGATGCAAAATAATTATAGCCTAGCAGCCAAGAGCAGGTGAAATTGTCACAGAACAGCACAAATTGTGCCAAAGGATACAAGGTTCACAAATCTACAAGACTACTGCCTCACACCCTGGCACCTCTGGCACCTCATCTCTGCTTCAGCCGCACAGCCAGCTCCTCCTGCACCCAGCACCCCGTCGACTGTTGCTACAACGGCCAGCTCCTCCTCCACCAGCACCAGCACGGCAGCACCAATGGCTCCCGCTTTGCCCCAGTGGGCAACAGTCTTGCTTCTTCCTCTACGAATTAGAGGCGGCAATTGGTTCGATGTGGAGAGGGGAAGAACTGGATGAGGAACTAGAGGAATAGGGACATAATGAACTCATCTGACCTTCTCCCGTGTCCGGCTCGTCGCAGATTCGCCGCCGGCGACCTTGCCGCAATGGAGCGGTGCTGCTGAGTCCCGACTGAGTTACGGCTAGACGAGGAGGACACGAGCACAGACTAATATAACTCTATCGTGGGTTGGACTCTAGCTGGGCCAAGACGTATCCAAAGTAGAGTTTCTTAGCCCAATACGTATCAAGCCAAGTATCCATATTTTTCTGATTTATTTTTTTTCGGATACTTCATGGATACGTATCCGAGACGTATCCACCACGTATCCGTATCCGCAGCGTATCCAATACGTATCCACGCTTCAGATGAAGTATCCGTGTTTTGTAGCTAGAAAGCATATAACATCAGACTGAAGGTAGCAGCTACATATATACATCTCCCTTTGATTGCCTCCTCAATAACACGAAATACATACTGGCATTCAAAATAAGATAAGGCATGCCGATGATCAATATGACTTATTCAGCTTAAAGTTAAGAACTGAGGAGGTAGGCTCAAAATATTTCGGTACGTTCTTCAGAGGAGCTGCCAGCTGGCATTTCAAAAGCAATGAATTTTCCCAACTTTCTCTACCACATTTATTAAATAAATACACATGGCACCACTAGGACAGTAATAAATACCGTATTTGTTTTGGTTCTGGTTTTAACTAAAGCGCTGGGAGCCTCTCCTGCTGTTTTCCCATATAAAAAAAAGGATATATATGTCAACAATGGCTGACATTACCTTTTCTTCTTCTGGTTCAGGAAGAGCAATCTGCTCCAAACTCTGTTGCAATTCCAGATGTTCCTAAACATGTATCCAGTCAACAGGACAATGTACATAAGCTGGGCAAGATTTTCAGCAACCTGTGTTGAAAAAACAATCAAACATGTCACAACCTGAGCGAGATTTTAAGTAGATTTCTCATATTTGACTGAACCAGCAATAAGATAACGCATGCCGATGCTCAATATGACTTATTCAGCTTACAGTTTGAACTGAGGAGGTAGGCTCAAAATAGTTCTTATTAATTACTCGGTAGAGGAGCTTCCAGCTGATGCATTTTAAAAAGCAACGAATTTTCCCAACTTTGTATACCACATTTACTTAATAAATACACATGGCACCACTAGGATAGGATTAATTGTCATCATAAAAAGCAACGGTAGCAGTATGAAAATCATTTTGTATAGCCCAATTAGAAAATATGTCAACAATGCGTTCCTTTTACTAGGTTGATTAGACTACCTTTTAGTTCCTTTTCATTCTTTCTCCGTATTCTTTTTAGTTCTTTGTTCTTTGCCTGTACCATACTTTTCTTTTGGTTCTGGTTTTTACTAAAGTGCAGTGGGAGCCTCTCCTGCTTTTTTCCCTATAAAAAAAAGAAATATGTCAACAATGACTGACATTACCTTTTCTTCTTTTGGTTCAGGAAGAGCAATCTGCTCCAAACTCTGTTGCAATTCCAGATGATACTGTGTGTTCCTAAACATGTATCCAGTCATCAGGACAATGTACATAAGCTGGGTAAGATTTTCAGCAACCTGCGTTGAAAAAACAATCAAACATGTCAAAACCTGAGCGAAATTTTAAGTAGATTTTCTCATATTTGACTGAACCAGCTAAAAGAATGCACATTTGGGAATGGAACATAACCACGATTTATCACTTGATTTTACTAGGCTGAGGCTAGTATGTGAGATTTTGAGTAATGAACATGCGACAGGATGAACATGTTAATTTTGTTAGGCAAGTGCCGAATTATTATGTAACGGGAGTCAACTTATGTGCTAAACATGGCAATAACATGATGTCACCATTTGTTTTAGCTGCAAACATTAGCTGACCGTTCAGATTTGTTTATTGTTCTTATTTTGCCTAACCGAGATCACGCTAATATCAATTTGCCAGCAACAGGACTCTCAGGATGACGATGCATGCACATGCACAAGAGGCAGTTGAGAGGGTTTGCTGGTTTATGATGCAGATGTTTAACTATCTCCCATGACTGTAATAGTCAAAAGGCTCTTGTGGAGGCATGACAATAATAATTATATATGCAGTTTAGATCATTTAATTATACGATCATTCAAACAAGCATATCATATATTGTGCATAGGATGTATTTGCATTTCGGTGACAATGCTTAACCATCTCACCAGCCATCAACCGCTTGAAGACGCAGCATATCAAACGATGATTACTTTCCTATTACCTCCTTTTCCTAAAAGAAATCATATCCACAGCATGGATGCTGGATCTGTGAATGGCTGAATGCACCCACAAAACATAGAATTCCGGACTATAGGGAACTGAAGCAAGAAACAAATTGAAAACATAAAATTGGTCAAGTCTTGCATAGATGAAAAAATTGTAACATAAATATAGTTACACTAGGGTTGTCTAGTACAGCTCGTATGTAAATTTGTTTAAAGTTAAACTTGGTAATACACAGGTACTCTGGCTACATTGCATATACTTTTGAGCTCTATCCTCATACCAGGGTCTACAAGAAAGTTTCTAAACTAATGAAATGGAAAGGCTGTGCATAATGACCAGAGACAAACCGTTAAAGTAACTTACGGATGACATAGGCACTAAGTATAATTTAAACTTAATGGTTAATGGAGCCAACTTTGCAGTTTGCATATAGGCATGCTGCACATGCAGCACATTTCATAGAATATTGAGGTTAAAGATGTTCTCAGATTATCACCTATCGAAACTGGAGGCTGAGACACCTCACAGTACATGATCAGGGCAGTAGAGTAGTATATCCAGAGGAAAGATGGAACACCTAGGGGATCAATCCTGTCAAGAAATAAGAATATTGTACTGTCAGCTTCAACCAGAACAAGCACAAACTCACAAGAGATTTTCAATTTCAACAACCTGAAAAGATCAGTGCAAGTGTGCAACTAGCAAGCTTTAGGTATGTTCCATTCCCCAAAAACCTGAAAAGATAAATCAATGTGCGGGGACTTGCCATTGCTGATCAGGTCCCTTTGGCCGGGGATTCAACAAGGAGCAAGGTGGTTGCCGAAGAACAGAGGAGCTCGCCCAACAGCGTGCAGTCTCCACTCTCCCCAACTTTGCACCTCTCAGATCAAATTCCGTGTATCTCCCTGTTTTCTCCGTCGTCAGTGGCGAAAACAGAGAAAAAGGTGTCAGAAATGAGAGATTTTGGGTTTACACTGTTAGTAGCCCGGTAATATACACTACACAGAGGGCCAATACTACAGCAAAGCCTAAATACAGCAATAATACGGGCCGATTACAACAGAAACCACAAAACACGATCAACAAATTGTGATTGTTGATTACAGATCCGACGCCTGCAAAATTCAACTGACAGGTTTACAAATTATCATGAGAGAGGTTGAATAAATATGATTAAGCATGTATTGCGAACTGCAATATGAAAATCCATACATGACATCCTGGGACGCAATTACAACTGAAGTTCCTATCCAATATCAATCTAAAACAAAGAAACATTGTATTCTCCCCTCCAAAGGGTACGCACTCAGAGACGAGACTTTACATAGACATTGCAAATTAATTAAAGAACGAAATCGGCAGTAGAGCACGCGAGTATACTGACCACCCCTATGATGCATACTGCGGCGCCCGTTCTGCCATCCTGGCAACCTTGGCCTATTGCAGCGCACTATGCACTTTGGCTGATAAAGCGCAGTGGAAGAACAGCTCGTGTGCCATCGCTCACACATTCTTGAGATAGCCGTCAAACAGTATAGAGCCTTCCTGCACGTCCTTGACAAGCACGTAAACGGTGTCCTCCGGCGCCAAGTCAGCAGACATGCACTCGATCATCTGCCTGCCAGGACAGGATATTGGCGGGGCTGGATGATTTCGTCTGCGGCATGGGTTTCCCCTCTCCTATTGTTCTCCATGACCCAGGACTCAATCACATCGGTGGCCATCAATTTTTACAGCAGCCTCAGAAGGAAATGGAGGAACTCGATCCTGTGAGAGAGACAACAGTTTCATACATCATGAAAGGGGTATAGACATAGAGATGTTACAACAACAACAACAACAACAACAACAAAGTCTTTTTATCCCAACAAGTTGGGGTAGGCTAGAGATGAAACCTGCAGGACTCAACAAGATAGGCAAAACAAACAAGCGATGCAAACGAACCAAAAAAGAAAGAACCAAAACATTGCTTGTAAAAGACCCAAGAGTAAAGGTAAAATAAAGAGAGGAGAAATCAAGAGTCCGGCATGTGGATTGCTTGCTTCCACTCTCTCCTATCCATGGCTAGCTCCTCAGCAATATTCCAATCCTTCATGTCTCTCTTCACCGACTCCGCCCATGTCAAAGTTGGTCGACCTCTTCCTCTCTTCACATTTTCGGGGCGTTGTATTATCCCACTACGTACAGGCGCCTCCTCCGGTCTTCGTTGCACATGTCCAAACCATCTCAAGCAATGTTGAACAATCTTTTCCTCAATTGGTGCCACCCGTAATCTCTCATGTATAGACATAGAGATGTTGATTTGCAAAAAATCTAGAAATGAAAAAATTATCAGAATAATTTTAACAGACGACACAACTATTTTCTTCCTGCACATCAAGTACTGAGTCACTGATAAATGCTAATCTGCTTGACCTCTGTGTGTGGACAACCTGAGGATGGCAAGTTTGGATATCTGCTAGGCTGATCTAGTAAACTAAACTATTTTTAATGCATACTGAAAACCTTGATCTGATAGGAAGCGGTCAAATTATTTTCTGACATTAGAATACATCATTCATATAAAAAGCAAAGACTACATGGAGATCTACACCTAATAAATAGCCCTCTGGCCTGTGGTTCCATTTTTGAAAAAGTAACATAGCATGTCAACAATCAAAATAAGATTCAAAACACAAACCTGTAACTCAGATAGTCGATCCACATATTCCTGTGGAATAATATCCACTCTGGTGGAGCATTGCTGCTCTATTTTAATAAAAGTGGGGCTAATCTCAAAATACTCTCTCTTTCAACCACCTGGCTTGAACCTTTCTCATTTTTTTTTCTCTTCCATCATCCCCCCTGCATAAGTTTTTTTATACAATGTTAAAATGTCAACGTATATTACTGGAAACTGAATATATTAAAAGAACAGATACAAATACCACATTTCCGTTATTCTAATAAATTAGTGTGGGTCACATATTGCAAAAACAAATTCTGAGAAGATATGAAAGTGATCTTACCCAAAACATCAAGGTTGAAATGCGTTAATAATATAATTCAAGTATCATATGGTTAATGCAGGAAGTTTATCTACTTTAGCATATACCTTCCCCACTAGCAGTTTAACTTTTCTCTGTCCACTTGAGGCAGGATATTAATAAAAAATACACAAAGCTATCATCTCACAATACAGTTTTGTAAACCTTGGATCAATATCTGATTAGTAAGGAAGCTATCTGGATGCAATTTTTAATTGAATCTACCCAAATCAGTTGGGTGGGGGGATGGAAAACTAATCTTTAACATTAGAGCTAACGTACCTCAAACCAATATTGATGATAAACAACGAGCAAATAAATCACAATCCTATCTCGAATATGAGGTGAGCAACGAGATTGTTGTCGCAGGGCTGCACTATTCATTTATCTTATACTATGCCAGCTTAGGATCAGATTTCTCTGGTAGTGCATAGATGAACTTGATATTTACCAAAATCTTCAAAAAAACATTTATCTTACCAAAGGATGCCCTTGCTGTGCAGCCGTTCTTTCGCCAATATTTGCAAGCAGAAGAACAAGTTTCCTTTTATTTACATTTCATTTCTACAAAAACACACACCATCAGTTCTGACGGAAAGATTTTTACCAAGCACATAATAACATGTGAAACAAAGATTTGGGAAACGCAGGTAATAAATAATGCTGAAATTCTTATCCATCTCCCATCTCCTTTATCGACACAATTGTCGCAGATAGACAATTGCATTGTGCAGAAAAAAGATGGATGCTCAGATATATACTGCAAGGTTAACTGCATAATGGAAATTTATTCAGAGTTTATCCGGACAAATCATCATGTTATTCCGACCTGTAGTTGAAGCCTAAACAACAATCATAGGCATAATGGTTGCAAATATAACAACACTTTCCTTCGAATGCACAACAGAATCTAGCGGGTAATGACCTTCACTATTTGGAGAGATATTACAACTCTTCACCAATTCACAGAGAGTAAGCTGTAAAATAAATTAAAAGTCTAGCAAACAAGATCTGCCTAACTAGGGACCCACAATAAATATTGAAATGAACTGAAAATGACAACTATTTCAGAGAGTAAAGGTGTAAATCAAGCTTCCCAATCATGGCAAATTGTATTGAACGAAGTAATAACCTTGATTTCCTAGTAATTTCGTCATGATCACAGAACAAGAGAGAGAGAGGATACAGTGAAATACACCCGATTCTCATCTAGTTCAATAGAAGCAGCAGAGCATGTCGATCCTCTAGTCTACAGCAGTAGCAGGCAAGAGATAAAATTAAAAACAGATCGCAGGTAACGGGGATGGGAGGGAGGGGACCGAACCTTCACAGCAGTGTAGTCGAGGAAGGCAGCTAGTTGAGGTACCCCGCACGGCAGCAGCGGTGATTATGCTCCCTAACCGCTCGGACGATGGCGCACTCGCGGCCGAGGAGCGGGTCGAGGAGGGGGAGGTCGCGCGCGGGGAGGAAGCATCAGCCGCCGTTGCGCGCACCCAGGAACGAATCAACCTAGACCGCTTCCACGCGCACCCAGGAACGCCACCCGCCGCCGTTGCGCGCACAAGCCGCCGGCCCGACGACTAGGGTTAGGGCATGGGGCCGTGTCGCGGGCGGGCCAGGCTACGGTGGGCGACCTGGGGTCGCAACGTCAAGAGGAGCGGCCGCCAACGAGGGGGATGTGGATGCGGCGGCTTTGGGGAGAGCCGATGCGGTGGCGCGGCGCTGGACCGAGGAAGCAGGCGAGCGGCGGCGGAATTGGGTCGGAAGGCGGCGCCGGGGACGCGAACGGTGGCGAGGGAGGAGGATAAGACAAACCACAACGAATGATAAACCTTTTCTAGAAAAAAAATGAAAATCTTAATTTGTCAACAAAACAAAGATAGCCCCATGTGGAAATACTCTGATGAAAGTAAGTTACAAATATGTCATGTAAGATCAAAACTTTATCTTTCAAATCCCATAGCATGGTCATTAGAAGTCATAAATAAATAAAGAACACCTCATGATACAAAAGGCTTCATTATGCAATGCATACATATATAGGAGATGTCACAATTGTATTTCCTGGGGGGAAAAAATCAGCTTAGACATGCTCTTTGGTTGGCAGGGGCAAATATTTGCAATTTGTGTAAAAAACATTATGCCGCACTTTATATTTCTTCCACAATTATCTACTACTATAAATGGCATAAACTTGAGTTCCGGCCAATGATCAGTAAAACTAACTGACACATGCCGAATAGCTATGAAATGGTGCCAAGCCAAACTCGAAGCCAACATCTCAAAACTCAAATGCAACACCAAATCAATGGTCATCACATCAACTTTTTGTTTTTTAGAGAATAGTACAGGCCCCCTTTATTATGTTACAGTCTTACAGAAGTATTACAATATGTAGGTACAGAGCTCATAAGGAAAACTGGAAAATAATCACTGTATGTAAAGGAAAAAACATTTGTCGAGGCATACTGCACACAATAGTGAGGTTAATTAGTGCCTCAACCAAAATGATTCTGAGAGACTAAAAAAACGTTGTTGTGGATCTCTTCTATCTCGTGCCCAATCACCGGAAGTACAGAATCCTGTCCTGAATTTAACATGTTACTCAGGATATGGCTAAGGGGCTCATAGTCAGTAGGAGGTCACAATAATCATGCCAGTGGTGCCAATTAATAGCCAGTAGGAGGGCATCTCTTATAGCAGTAACTTCACCAGCCAAGATGTCAGGTAGGCTGTGATACAGTTTTACTTCAGTAGCAAGAGAACACTTTAGTAGTAATACATGGTTGAAGCAAAGCCTCTACAATGGACAGTGTATCACCAGGATACAAAAATGTACTGCCGCCTCTGGATGAAAATTGTTGACGTTTAGGGCATTGATTATTAGTTCAAATTGGTCATGTACTAATCAATTTCAAGAAAATAATCTGGTGGGATTATTTAAGAAATGAGATCAGCAGCACTAAAATGCAAACAATAGCCATAAAATAATTAAAGATTTAAAGCATATTGTTTCCTATGTCTAAGGTTCTATAGGGTCTTCGAAGAGTCAATGGGTCACTGCCCTCCCTTGCAGGTTGACTAAGTTCAGCATTTGTCAAGTAGGGTGCAGTGAAAAACTACATCGTAAAATTATCAGATATAAACATGTTGCTCGATTCCAATCTACTGAAAAAATTGAGCATATTGTTTCCTATGTTGTGGATCTGAGACACAATTATTAAATCATAAATCACGAGTTGTGTATCTATAAACCTGAATTGATGGAGTGGGTGCAGCCAGGTCATAAAGCAATGGATGAGGAGGACCAGAAGCGACCTCTCCTAATCTGGATTGCAGCTGTGGCAAACCCAAATTGTAAATTGATTAATCTATTGGTTCTAAATAGTTAACACAGTGCTTGATTGATTAACACACGACACTCAACATTTCCACAAGCCACAAATGCAGTGATCAGATTGAAAATATAACATAGGAGAAGAGAGTATGCTTGTGCATTCCAATCGGCATATGCGCACCATTAATTTGACAATAAAATGAAATTCAAGCAAGGAAGAAATAGATCAATACTATAGGTAGTTTGAAAAAAATTCCCTGCTGTTCCTCAAGAGAAAATCAAAACTCAAAGGAGGCAAATGATTCTTATGCTGGAACAGAGGTAAGACATCCATGTCATGTGAGCAGGAGAACGCTCTAGCAAAAGAAATTTCAAAAGATCATACATAAGCCATAGGAAGGCAAATATTATCCCAACTTCTGTCCCGCCCAGTCAATAACCAACGGAGGAGAAATTCAAGTTCATCACTATTCAAAAATTCCTAACAGAAGCAAGAATGCACTTGTACACAAATGAACGCCAAGCAAAGATGCAGCATCCTCTCCCTGAGATCTGATGATTTTCCAACACAAAGAGATATCTTTTCCAATGCTGATTAAAAATGGCTTTGGAAATATATGGAGGCGCTTCCTTCATGAATAATAAGGCGATGCTTCCCTCTAGCTAGTTATTTTATGCAACCTAGATTCTTATTAGAACATATTCACAATGGTACCATCAGAGCCAAATCTACAAATGCTTAACTGTGCAACTACTTTTCCTTAGATCATATTTTGTCAATAATGTTCAGATGTCCTGCGATGCCATTTTAACTTGCTATATGATTTCGATCGTAATACATCTTAACAATCAACCCACCACCTTGCCAATCAAATTAAACCCTGCAATCAGTAGCCGAGTCTCAGAATAACAAGTCATACCAACATTTGCCTTCGAAACCATCTATCGATGCCAGTACAACCATCTATACAAATTTCAGAATTACTGCATCCTGAAAACTGCAATGAGGCTCTCCGCACTCATATTCCTCTATATCCTTCCTCTAAAAGAAATATTCTGTTCTGGTCATCAAGATTCCTTCCTCTATACCAACTTTCTCTGCACCCATCATTCCTCTATATCAACTACACAATATTTTATTCAACCATCTCCAACTACCATCAATAGGGTATACTTGTAATTTTATCTAAATATATCCATGTGACATCTTGTTGTAACGGATTTATTGAGACGAATTTAATGGTGGAATCGGAATTTGATTTGGGTTTTTGGTTTGTGAGTTAAAACTTTTTTTAGTTTGTTGAAGCAGTGGGGCCCACCATCTCTCTCTCTTTCTTTTTTCCTCAACAGGCCTGGCAACGGCGGCAGGCGACCAAAGCCGTGGGCACGGGCCCCACACGCTGGATAGCGGAAGCCCTCCCCTTCGCTGGGAATAGCGGAAGCAGCGGCCGAACGCTTCGATAGCGGAGACGTAGCGGAGACTGCTGCAGCGCCTTCTTTACGGTAAAAAGGATAGCGGGAGCTATCCCGTTGCCCAGTGCGGGCAGCCTGACCCAAATTTCGGGGGACACATCCTTGCACAGCGAATTGTATGGAGGAAGGAATCAAACCAATCATATCTTGCGGTCAAGGAAATTTCGAGCGGGACGCCGTGGAAGCGGTTGTAGACGGACCCGACGACGATCAACGCCGGAGCGGCCCGGCGGCCGGCGCCCTGCTTGGCGCACGCGTACGCACCGCCAGCAGCAGCGCCTGAGCCACAGCCTGCTGTACGAACGCCAGGTACATCAGCCTCTCCTCCTCAGCAGCGCCCTCCGCCGCCGCCGCGTTCTCCCTCTCCATCATCACATCCTCCTGCGCATTCACAAAAAAGAAATCCCCAATTCCAAATCATTACCAGGCCCAAAACAGGCCAAGAAACGCAGGGGCGGCGGGCCTTTGGATCCCGTTGAGATTTGCCCCACCTCGAGTCGATTGTCATGCAGCGGGCCGAGGTTGACCTCCGCCGTACAGCCGTCGCCAAGCTCCGCGCCGAATCGGATATGCCGGTGTTGCCGCTGAGCGGAGAAGTCGCGCAGAGGAGTTGGGCGGATCATGGGTAGTTGGTGGCGTGGTGGGGGGGGGGGGGGGCGCAGGGGCGAGTGGATTTTGAATCGGAGGCGCGCGTGTGGCTCTTGGATCGCAGGCGCGTGCGGAATACGGAATTTACGGGGGCAGAATAAGAAGGGGCAGACGACCACTTGGGAATTCATGAGTTATAGAGAAAGGACCATTTTGTAACGGTATTGCTAAACATTGCCCGGGCATTCCAGGGCAGCCCCAGCACCCGAATTTTATTCCTACAGCTATTTCTCTGGTTCCTTCTTCCCCAACTCCGGCGAGGCCTTCCGAGCACCTTCCTCAAGTCCGGCGACCTCTCCGACGAGATTAGTGATCGGGGTTAGGGTTAGGGTTCCGGGTTTGGAGGTCACCGGTGTCCACCGGACCTAGAAGAGGGAGGGTCGGGGGAGGCAGGCCGGCCCGGCGGTGGTGGCGGGCGAGACGGCGGAGGCGGAGGCGGCGGGGGCGCCGCCGGAGCGGGCAGCGGGAGATGGCGGTTGGGTCAGGGTCGGGCGGGGGCGAGGTCGACGACGGCGGGGGCAAGAGGCGACGGCGGGTGGTGGCGGTGGGTGGTGCCTCGGCAGGCTAGGGCCTCGCCGGAGCTCCGGGTGCGCCGCGCGCCAGGAGCTCCGGCGAGGCCCTAGCCCGCCGAGGCAGGGGCAGTGGTGCGTGGGGCGGCAGGGGCGGTGGAATGCAGCTTCGTCGGGAGGAGGAAAAAGATTAGAGAGCCATTCGATCCAGATCAGACGGTTGAAAAATTCGGGCATTTTTGCTACTTCGGATTGCCCGGGCAACGTATAGACAGTCCCTTTTGTAAAAGGAACAAGTCTATATTACCCCCCCTAAACTCTTTCCAAAGTCTAAGTTTCAACCCCAAACTACAAAACCGTTTAAAACAAGTCCTTTAACTTTGAAAACCGTCTAAAATACACCCCTCCAAACCATTCCAGCGGTTTTGACCTGATGTGGACCTCACATAAAATATTTTTTTATGAAACCCACCTCTCCTCATCTTCTTCCCCCAAAGTCGATCGCGGGGAGCCCGGCAGAGCACGATGATGGCGCGGGGGCTCGGCGTTGCAACGTCGCAAGAGTGTGAGTTGATGTATCATCTCGGTAGGAGAAGCTCCACCTGACCACCTCGCCGAGTCCGAGCTCCCGGCGCTCGATCGGTTGGAGAAGCTCCTGGCGCTGGCCGAGTTCGAGATCTCCGCGGGCCGTGCCGCGTGCAAAGCACACTTGTCGCGTTGTCCTCCTGCTCCCTTCCTCCTCGCCGCCCTAGCCGCCGGCCTCCCACCCCTGCTAGCCGCGCCGGCGAGGTGGAGACACTGCGGCCAAGGGACTCGCCGTCACGCCATCCTCCTGCTCCCTTCCTCCTCGCTGCTCTGCCCCTCTACGCTCCGTCACTGCTGGACACCACCTGCGCGGCCAACAGCTGCCGGAGCGGTCGAGCTAGGCCAACGGTAGCTGCCCCGCAAGGATGTCGGCCCTGTCTTTCGTCGCCATTATTCACATCGGAGGTCAAGGTCACCACCCCTCGCCCTGCCAAAGCAGATCCCTTCTCTACCCCCTCTCCGCCATGGCCCACTTCGGAGGGGAAAAGAGGCAGCGGCCGGCACTGGAGGCGAAAGGGGCGCGACGGGCGGCAGTGGTCCCTCGACACGTCGCCCTTTTTTTCCTTTTTTTTCTTTTTTTAAACTGAGAAGGATCAAACCACTTCAAAACTGCCCTCAGGGGTGTGATTTAAACGGTTTCCAAACTTCAAGGTTGTAGGTTAGACGGTTTTAGAGTTTGAGGTTGAAATTTAGACTTTAGCAAGAGTTCAGGGAGGTAATATAGACTTATCTCTTTGTAAAACTAGCAATTTACACAAGCATTTACTGATATGTGGTATTCCGTTGAAAAAAAAAAACTCATGTGGATAGTATAGCCTAATCAGTAGTAACAGACCGATAAGCTGAAACGAGGAAAATCACATGGTGCAAAATCACAACGGTGCTTGCATCACTCGCGGACCTAACCTTGCTGCAAAAGTTCCCAGTAGTGCAGCGAAAGCACAAAATTGGCAAATTGGCTAAATGGAAGAAATTTCATGAATGGGCCTTATAACACATAGTAGAGTGCTGACAGCTGAAGGAATTCCTTCGCTGTCGGCATTTTGGCCGACGCGTTCATCAGTCGTGAGGCCGCATCGCCACCGGATCGGCATGGCCACTCTCCGTGGCCTCCACATCCGGCGCCGTACATCGGTGGCCGCTGTAGGCCTCCACCACGTGCTGCTCTTGCTCCTCCGCGGGAGACGAGCTCGTGCCCGACCACTATTTTGAAGCTCTCTGGTTGGTTTGTTCCGTGACCGGGGGGCGGGGGGGGGGGGGGGGGGGTTGAAGAGGGAGGAAGAAATCGATCTGACCTTGAGGTGCTTGCGCTGCTCTGCTCCACCAAACTGTCGAGCTCGCTGCTCGCATTGCCGCCTCCTCACCCCGAGCCTTACGCTGCTGCATGAACACCATCCAAAGCAGCAGCCCCGCGCCGCACGCGCGAGTGTGATGGTGAAGGACGGGTGCCGCGAGCCATGCGATTCATTTGCCTGGATTGGAGTGCGAGTGCACAAGATTCGACTGCCGAGGATCCGAATCCCCCGCCATGCGGACAAAACCAGCTCTGCCACGGCTGCCAGTGCCAGCCAGCCTCCAACACCCCACCCCCCCCCCCCCCCCCCCCCCCGCCTTTGTTTCCCCAGTACAACAGGCTGCACAAGCTGATCCCTGCATGCTTTTACAGCAGCCTTTCCATCACCACTACACCTTTGTGTCTCTTCATCTCTTTTTACAGCGGTGATTTCTACAACAATTTTCCATCTCCTTTCCCATGGGATTCAAATTCCAAAGCTACTGGAGTGATTTCCTCATGCAACACAACTTCAGTGGAGTAAAAGCAGAAAACATTCATCACTCAGCAAGTTTACCAGCACAAAGTTTGAACACAGAGCGAATGATCCATTCCTCATGCAACTCAACTTCAGTGGAGTAAAAGCAGAAAACATTCATCACTCAGCAAGTTTACCAGCACAAAGTTTGAACACAGAGCGAATGATCCAACTGATCCATTAAACCAACAGGTAAAACGAAGGCGAAGAAATCAACAGAGGCATTCAAACTGAACTCGAGTTACTAGTACTCCATTCCATTTATTTTATTGATAAATAGATAGATCGGGCAGTGCCACACATGACCATGGCTGTCTTAGGCCTTCCACGGTGAAAGAGAAACTGAAAGATAACTACTCCGACAAAAGACGATACATGACACAGATCATATATTTGCCTTCTTCTTCCTGCTACGACACTGTTACGAGTGACAACTACTTCTGATAGATGGCTATGACTAGCTAAACAGTAGGGAAAGGGCGAGAGGCACCTCCTACTCGTCCTCCTCCTCCTACTTGAGGATATTCGGCACCGTCAGAGTGACCAAGCCGTTGTTCATCTCCACCACAATCTTTTCCTTGTCGTACTTGCCCCCACGGAAGTAGATGCCTTCGCCCGACCACGGCGGGGGCTGGTCATTCTCCAGATCATTGTCGCTCCCCTCGCTCTCCAGCAAGTCTCTGTCGGCCTCCCGCTCCCCGTCCTTCTCGAACAGATCATCTGGTCGTCCTCCCCCAACCCCGGCTTCATGACCTTCAACTTCACGGAGTCAGCGTACTCTCTTGTTCCAGGTAGCACCAGGCAACAACCTAATGATGAATCTGGGAGGAGTGTAGTGATAGGGGCCAGCGTCATCCGGGTCGTTGCTGGACTCGGGTACTCCTCCCCGTTGCTGAAGTCCAAGGCGGTGGCGACGGAGTTCTTGACGACATCGGGGAGGAGGAGCGTGGCGGCGCGCCTCCGGCCCGACGTCCGCGAGGAGGCCGGTGCGCCCCTCCGCCACCCCGGCGCGCTGGAGTGTGGCCGCCTCCTCCCGCAGCTGGGCGTCCGCACGTGCCACCGACTGCATCGTTGCTCACTAGCACTCTCCCTCCCTCTCTGTGGTGGAATCTTTTTCTGTTGCAAGCTTGCCTGCTGTGCCGCTGGGCTGGCAACAAATAGGATGGGATCCGAGGGGAAAAGGAGGTGTGCATTCCACGGTTGCTCGGGGGCAAAGGAATCCGAGGGGCAGAGGAGGAGTGACCAGATTTTAGCCACCACAATGTGACCATTATTGGTTACAAAATAGCTATTGTGACCAATAATACACATAAAGTGACTAAGTACCTTGTGTAAGATCAATGAACCTAGAGCATGGTTCATAGGTTTTGGTGATTGATGTCAACATGGTCAATGGGACTAACAAGGTTTACTAGTTTGCAAGATGGTTAGTCTCATGGATGTAGTGATATACTATTGGAGTGCCAACACCTCAAAGGTTGCAAGGAAGATGGTAAAGAGGAGAAGTATACATAAGGACTACTCTACAAGGTGACTACTACACATATGAGATAAGAAGCAAAGCAAGTATGTCAAGTGTTCTTCTATGTATCGTATACCTTGACATGCTCTTGATCATCATGTTAGTCTTGCCTTATATCCTATACCATGATGATCTTGTCTCTTGTGATGATAACATGCTTGTGCTTGTTTATGTATACTCTATCTTGTCATCATGTTGCCATATCATGTCATGTGATCTTGCTTACACATCTTTCACCATGAGATGCATGTTCATCATATATTCATCATATAGCTTGCCTTTATATTCCTATATCATGATGATGTTATTGTGTTAGTTCTAGTTACATATCTTATGCACATTATATGATGTTTCGGTCGAGTTGTCCCTTTATGACAACGAGATCATTGTGACTAACATCTTTGGATGAAGGAAAGGTTTTCATATGGTCACATGATCGGAAGAATCCTGGTGATTGGTTGCCTCTCGACGAAGGATGATGACGAGGATCATTGTACTTGATGGAGGCCACGGTTGAGAAGATGGATCAAGGCTAAGGACATGCTAGATCCAAGCAAGTGTTGGCTTGGTGTAGATGTAGGCTTGAGTCCATAGGAAAAACCGGACTATCAAGGGGGATCGAGTCGTTTCTCTTAGGTCACACTAGTGGTAGAGGTATGTGGATGCTCAGAGAGTCTCTCAAGCACTAGGGTGACAGCTGAGGTGAAGAGGAACCAAGTTTTGTTGAAGAACCGAAGCCGAGACAAAGAGAAGAATGAATTGGACTTGTCTCATGGGTTTAAGGATTGATCTGATGATGATGAGCTGGATATCTCTATGGAATGTGGTAGATCTCTTCACAAGCTTTCCAACAAGTGTAAGAACACTGAAATCGGAGTTCGGAGTGAAAAGTTATGGCCGAAACAAGAAGAAGCACTTTTTAGAGTCAGCGTATAATACGGTGTTAATCAGATACGGTGATTAACGGTGATGAAGACACAAGGTTTTGGACAAAAAAGAGATGTATTCACCATATAATACGGCATTAATCACCGTATTATACGGTGGTATCACCGTATTATACGGAGTGTGCTCTAGAGGGGATCGCCATCGAGCGGAGGGACGGGGTCGAGACTCCGGCGGGAGTGACCCAACCTGGACTAGGGGGAGGCGACATCCTCCCGATACCACGGGAAAAATTGATGAGCAATCTCTCACTCTTACTCTCTACTATTTGCACTTGTTATCTTGTTTATCCTATATGCTTGTAGTAGATATTGTGCTTATCTCTTATGATTGCTTAGCGATTGTTTCCGTGTGCTAGCTCCTCGTTATATCTAGTGATACATGCTTTTCTTATATATGTTTGTACCTACTTGTGATAGCTCACACTTGCTTGATATCATATAGTGATCTTGTTATGGTTATATTGTATCTATCTAGTTATCATGATCACTAGCTTGAGCTTTCTCTTGTGTACTTATACATGCTAGTTTGATTGTCTATCTTACCATATACACTAGCATGTATAGGACTTGTTTGAGCTACCCTATGTGTTCCCTATATGCATGCTAGATTGCTTGATCGTCGTTATCTTATATACTAGCATGTGTAGGACTTGTTGAGCTTATGTTGTCATATCTATATGCTAGGTTGTTTCCTTATGTATATGCTAGGTTGTTTCCTTATGATCATGTATGCCTTGCACCTAGTATGTACAAGTCCTAGCACATGGTTATCCTTGCTTGATCACTTACACGTAGTGCACATGTACGCTTATGTTATAGACCCTTTACATGTGCAAATAGAATTAGTGGCTAGAAGTGCAAAAAATATTAGTTCATGGTGTGCCCGATTCACCCCCCTCTCGGTCACACGGTCCTTACACCTTGATGACTATAAATCATTTTTCTTGTAGTGGAAACGGGTGTCGGACGCACCAAAAATCCATAAAAACCTCATGAAATATCTCCTGCCATAGTGCGATGCATATCTAGGCTAACGCATCGAAATCGGTCTGGGAGCCAAAAATCGGCCCGAAGCCTGTACTTAGGACTGGGCATAAAATCCGACACCCGAACCCAAAAAAACCGACCCCGAATCGAAAAGCCCGATACACGGAATTTCGAGTGTTATCTCGGGTAGGGAAACTGGAAACCCAAAATAATTTCAGGAATATGGTTTTTACTCCCGCTACCCGAACTGCCCGAATGCTGTAGCCCAGGCCTCAATGCGACATCCTCAAATAAAATAATGGCTCCAATGCATCCATCTTAGCCCACACAGCCCACAGCCCCGCAGCCTCCTGTCGCACTTCGCTCGGCAACACCAACACGGCAAGGCAAGGCAGCCGCCACGCGACCTCGGCCTTCGCCCGCATCTCGCCGCGCGGCCGCGTACCCCAGCTTGCTGCATAGCATCCTGCTCACATGCGGCGCCGTCGGCATCTCACTGCCGCCCTGCAGTCGCTCCTATGCGCGCCCGACGGCCTCCTTCCGCCGCCCTTGAAGATCATTACAGATTTCATCGGCAGCGTTTGTGCCCGTCGGATATGGCGAGTCTCCATCGCCTCAAGGCCCAGCGGTGGAGGAGGAAACTCGCGAGTTTCCATCACATCAGCGTAGCTCGTCGCGAGGGGGAAGACAAGGTAATCGGGATAACTCGAACCCGGACCCGAACTTTCGGGTACCCGAAATGTCGGGTCTTGCTTTTTTTAGGCTAGTTCCGGGTGCTGATTTTGAAAACCCGAAGTTACAGAAACCCGAAAAACCCAACCCGAAGTTTTCAAAATCCATGAGAACCTCGTCATATGTTTCCTACCATAAGGCCATGTATAGCTAAACTGGCGCCTGGAAAATTGAGCCGTGTGCCAAAATAGGCACGGAGCGTATGTTGTTCATGAAAACGGGCCTAAAACGACAGTTTTCGCGAAAAACATGGGTCTCGGCTCCTCTCAGCCCGAAGAAGTGGCCCGGGAGGTTCCCTATGGGTGAGAGGTTGATTCCACTTCCATTCTACGTGAAGATTAAAGAGATATGGATGGATTTACACAGCCCAAAACAGGCTAGTAACAGGTGCTCACGGCCTCGAAATGCCCTCAAAGGAGCGCCACATGCTTCAAAAATAAATGAAAACCTTGTGAAATTTCTCATACCATAGGGCCATGCATATCTCTGCTAACGTCTCGAAATCGCGCCGGGTGCCAAAAATCGGCTCGGAGCGTGTCCCATGAAAACGGCATAAAAGTGCAATTTTCGCGAAAAACAGGGAGGTGTTTTATGGGTGAGAGGTTGCTTCCACTACCATTTTACGTGAAGATCGTATAAATAAAGATGCATTTACACGACCCAAAAACAGACTAGTAACGGGTGCTCACGACCCCGGAACGCCCTTAAAGATGCGCCTCACTCCCCAAAAATCGATGAAAACCTCGTCAAATGTCTCCTACCATAAGGCCATGCATATCTGGCCTAGCGTCTTGAAATCGAGCCGAGTGCCAAAAATCGGCCCGGAGCATGTGCTATAGCCCATGAAAATGGTGTGAAACAGTAGTTTTCGCGAAAACCATGTGTGTCGGCTCCTCACAGCCCGGAGAAGTGGCCCGAGAGGTGTTCTATGGGTGAGATGTTGCTTCCACTTCCATTCTACTCCCTCCGTCTCAGTTTACTTGTCATTCTGGGAGTGTTTTTGAGTGTCCAGATTCATAGAATGTTTAGTGAACCTGGACAGACAGATTGTCCAGGTTCAGAGAATGTTCAATGAATCTGGTAGAAGGCAAGGACGACAAGTATTTTGGGACGGAGGGAGTATGTGAAGATCTTAGAGATAGGGATGGATTTGCATGGCCCAAAAACAGGCTAGTAACAGGTGCTCACGACCCCGTAATGCCCTTAAAGGGGCGCCGCACGCCCTGAAAATCCATGAAATCATCGTAAAATGTCTCCTACCATAGGACCATGCATATTTAGGCTAACGCCTCGAAATCAGGCTGAGTGCCAAAAATAGGCCTAGAGCGTGTGCCCCGCAGCCGATCCTCCACGGGAACGCGCTGCCGCCATGCCCTTAAGAGACGCCGCTCACACAGAAGAACGAAGGAAACCACGTGAAAGAGGAGAGAATGAGGAGCGAGGTGAGAACGAGGAGCGAGGTGAGGGCAGTTGGGAGTCCCGCACGGGAGCAGTTGGGTTCGTTGTTGGACTTAGGTTTGCCTTGGAATTTTGTTGCAAATGGGCTACAAGTGAACAAGCTTACATGGGCTGGACTATTGGAAAATGGGCTGCAGCTTAACAAGGCTCGTGGACAAGGTTGGGTTGAACCTTGTTGTAAATTGGGCTGCAAATATATTCGGCCGGGTTCCCATGGGTGGCAGGTTTGGGTTCTGCTGAACCGCCTCGAACCCGCTCCACCGACGGGTCAGTCTTTTTCCCCATTAATAGACCCATCGATACAATTTTTCACCCAAACCCGCCTCCTAATAGGAGAAAAACCCATTGCCATCCCTATTCTCAGCCTAGAGAAGTGGCCCGGGAGTTGTTCTATGGATGAGAGGTTGCTTCCACTTCCATTCTATATGAAGATCGCACAGATAGGGATGACTTTGCACGGCCTAAAAACTGCCTAGTAACGGGTGCTCACGACCCGGAATGCCCTTAAAGATGCGCCGCGCGCCCCGAAAATCCATGAAAATTTCGTCAAATGTTTCCTACCATAAGGCCATGTATATCTGGGCTCGCGCCTTGAAATTGGGCCGAGTGCCAAAAATCGGCCCGGAGCGTGTGCTATAGCCCATGAAAACGGCATGAAACAACAGTTTTCGTGAAAAACATGGGTGTCAGCTCCTCTCAGCCTAGAGAAGTGGCCCGGGAGGTGTCCTATGGGTGAGAGGTTGATTCCACTTCCATTCTAGGGGAAGATCAAAGAGATAGAGAAAGATTTACACAACCCGAAAACAAGCTAGTAAAAGGTGCTCACGGCCCCGAAACGCCCTCAAAGGGGCGCTACATGCCCCAAAAATCCATAAAACCTTGTGAAATGTCTCCTACCATAGTGCTATACATATATGGTCTAACACCTTGAAATTGGGCCGGGTGCTCAAAATCGGACCGGAGCGTGTGATACAGCCCATGAAAACGGCATAAAACTGCAGTTTTCGCAAAAAAATGTGTGTTGGCTCCCCGGCCCTCAGCCTAGAGAAGTGGTCCGGGACTATGGATGAGAGGTTGCTTTCACTACCATTCTACGTCAAGATGATAGAGATAGGGATGGATTTAGATGGCCCGAAAATAGGCTAGAGTAACGGTTGCTCGCGACCCCGAAATACCCTTAAAGGTGCGTCGCACCTCACAAAATCTATGAAAATCTCGTGAAATGTCTCCTACCATAGAGCCATGTATATCTGGGCTAACGCCTCGAAATCGGGCAGGGTGCCAAAAATCGGCCCAGAGCGTATGCTATAGCCTATGAAAATAGTGTGAAACGGTAGTTTTCACGAAAAACATGTATGTTGGCTCCTCTCATCCTGGAGAGTTTTTTTTTTATTTAAACCCTTTTTAAATAATATTTTAATAATAAACTGCACAAAACTATATTTTCAAGATTTAGACCATTTGGTCACACCATACTGAGTAGAGCGACCAAAACTACAGTCACGCCAGTCTGATTGGCGTGACTAATTTCCACGTCAGCGTAGACCGCCACGTAAGATGTATGAAAATCAGATTGACCAGTGAGTCACGCCAGCATGTTTGGCGTTACCGAACAGTGAGTCGCGGCATCACAGTCGGCGTGACCGAACCTGCCCTTTGCAGCAATAGACGTGACCTGTCCTGACCATTTTTCCATCCTCTGCTCCATTTTGTTCGTACCTCCTTGTGCAGTCTCCTTGTTTAGAGCACAAGGCTATTAAAGCCAAACAATAACGCGCACCAATCAGTCACAACTTAAGGCGTGTTTGTTTCGTTTAGGACTAAAGTTTAGTCCAAAGTTCTTGCTATTTAAAGGTATTAAATAAAGTGTAATTACAAAACTTTTTGCATAAACCTGGGCTACTTTGCAAGACAAATCTAATGAGGATAATTAAGCTGTGATTAGACGATGGTTACTGTAGCATCACTGTAGTAAAACATAGCTTAATTAGACTCGTTAGATTCGTCTCAAAAATTAGCACCCATCTGTAAAAAAGTTTTGTAATTAGACTTTATTTAATACCTTTAAATAGCAAGATTCTCTGAACTAAACTTTAGGACTAAACGAAACGAACACCCTTTGCAGTAACTCATACGTCCCCATCCCTCGTTACGTGCGCCATTGCTTTTCTCTTGCCGCCAAAGTTTATGGTACCCAAAGCATTTGATCCGGGTTTTTTAAAAAAAAAATATAATACTAATTTAATTAAAAATTGAAAACAAGCTATTCTATAGGAACTTTTTTAATTTAACTAAAAATTGTTAAAAAATATATAATATTAATTTAATTAAAAATTGTAAACTAATCGGCAATCCCGAACCCGATAGGTGCCTGTTGGTCCGGCCAACTGATAAGTCCCGACGCAAGACTTGACACCACTGAAGCTTTGCGCTCGCACAAATGAAGAAAGTTGTCTTATTCATGGCGATTTCTTCTAAACATTTTTGTATAACATATGCATTCCACATATGGAACCACATTTTTTTTGCTTTTATTGCAAAAAAAAATGCATCTTTTTGCAATCATATTGTAACACCCCAGCCCAAAGTACGGCTCTGGAACCGTACGCCTATAGTGCGGGCCCCACTATCAGTAGCGACTCTTACCGCTTTCGTCCCCGCATATCAAACAACAAGTTATTTTCCACATCACCTATCTCATCGTCGTTCGCCACTGCTATCCCCATTCGGGCCACTATCTGCCTTGTTGTCCGCTTCTCCGTCCAAGAGTGTTTCTAAAGGTAGAGTCAATGCTGACTCTCCACCTCATCTAAAAATGAACATAGGAATTCACTACAATATGCTGCAGACGAATTTGACTTTATTGGTGTTCTGCGGATGAAGTCACCGTTTCTCGGTGTCTCAAACAATTTTGCCAAAAGAAAAAGGGTAGAATCAGAACTCGTGTCATCACAAAGTAATTGTCATTTTATCTTTTAGACATAACATACGATCGTTTGTCATATTAAAAAAATATAAATATTAAAACAAATCTGTTGTAATAAAACAAGTTATGAATAATGAAAGAAGTATCCAAGAATGGCAGTGGATTTCTTTGAGATTAATTTAGTGAGTTTCCTTGGTATTTGTAATTTCTTTTCTGAATAATACATCAAAGTATGATTTGGACAAAAAAAATACATAGATGCATTCTATACCAGGTCATTTATAACGCTTGAAATTTTTGATACGCGGTCCATGGCTCACGCTTGGCACCAGGAGTACTACGCTTAGAAATTCAGCTCGCAAAGACCTGCTCACGGCACTGCTGTAGTTTGGTCATTTTGGGCCCCACCATGTACTCATGTCAGCAGTGGGATGATGCCAAGACTTCAACAGGTGAAAACGTCCACTCCGATGCGCAGCGCGCTCTCTGCATGTCGTCACCGCTTCAGTTTTTGCGGTCAGACAGACTGAAGTTTAATTGGTTTAAAAGTCAAGAGCTGGTCACGCTAACTCAATCGCCGCGACTGAAGTGTTGCGTCGCGCCGATCAGCAAGGCGTGACCAAAATCCAACGTGGACAGCCATGCTGACGTGGAAGTTAGTCACGCCAATTGGATTGGAGTGATTGTAATATCGGTCACTCCAATCAGATTGGCGTGACCAAATGGTCTAGATTTTGGAAATAAAAGTTCAGGCAGTTTATTTTTAAAATATTAATTAAAAAAAGTTTAAATAATAAAAAAAACTCCATCCTGGAAAAGTGGCCCGGGAGGTGTTCTTTAAGGTGCGCCGCACACCCTGAAAATACATGAAAACCTCGTCAAAGTCTGCTACCATAGAGTCATGTATATCTGGGCTAACGCCTCGAAATCAGGCAGGGTGCCAAAAATCGGCCCGGAGCATGTGCTAACCCATGAAAATGGCCTCAAACGACGGTACTTTTCGTGAAAACCATGTGTTTTGGCTCCACTCAGACTGAAGATGTGGCCCAGGAGGTATTTTATGGGTGAGACGTTGCTTCCAGTTTAATTTTAATGAAGATAAAAAAGATAAGGATGGATTTAAAATGCCCGAAAACATGCAATTAACGGGTGCACACAGCACCGAAATGCCTTTAAAGGGGCGCCGCACGACCCAAAAATCCATGACAACCTCGTGAAATGTCTCCTACCTTAGGGCCGTGCATATTTAGGCTAACGCATCAAAATCGGACAGGTAGCCAAAAATCGTCTCGAAGCGTGTGCTAGCCCATGGAAATGGCATAAAATGGCAGTTTTCGCAAAAAACATTGGTATCGGCTCCTCTCAGCCTAGAGAAGTGGCCCAAGACGTGTCTTATGAGTGAGACGTTGCTTCTACTTTCATTCTACATGAAGACCAAAGAGATAGGGATGTATTTACATAGCCCGAAAACAGGCTAGTAACGGGTGCACACGGCCCCGAAATGCCCTTAAAGGGGCGCCGCACAACTCGAAAATCTATGAAAACCTTGTGAAATGCACACGACGCCATGCATATCTGGGCTAACGCTCGGGAGCCAAAAAATGGCCCAGAGGTGCAACCCATGAAAATGGTATAAAATGGCAGTTGTCGCGAAAAACATGGGTATTGGCTCCTCTGAGCCTGGAGAAGTGGCCCGGTAGTTGTTCTATGGGTGAGAGGTTGCTTCCCCTTCCATTCTATGTGAAGATCATAGAGATAGGGATGGATTTATACGGCCCGAAAACTGGCTAGTAATGGGTGCTCATAGCCCCGGAATGCCTTTAAAGGGGCGCCACACACCCCGAAAATCCATGAAATCTTCGTATGCATATATAGGCTAACACCTCGAAATCTGGTTGGATGTCAAAAATATCAGCCCGGAGAGTGTGCTATGGGTGATACGTTGCTTCCACTTCCATTCTACGTGAAGATAGAAGAGATAGGGAAGGATTTACATACCCAAATACAGGCTAGAAACGGGTGCTTACGGCCCTGAAATGCCCTTAAAGAGACGCCGCACGACCCAAAAATCCATGAAAACCTCATGAAATGTATCCTACCATAGGGCCATGCATTTCTAGGCTAACGCCTCAAAATCGGCCTTGGTGCCAAAAATCGGCCGGAAGCGTGTGCAATATATAGCCCATAAAAACGGTATAACACTGCTGTTTTTTGCGAAAAACATGTGTGTCGGCTCCTCTTAGCCTGGAAAAGTGGTCTAGGAGGTGTCCTATGGGTGCGAGGTTGTTGCTTCCACTACTATTTTACGTGAAGATCGTAGAGATAGGGATAGATTTACATGGCCCGAAAACAGGCTAGTAACGGGTGCTGACGACACCGGAATGCCTTTAAAGGTGCACCACACGCTCTGAAAATCAATGAAAACCTCATCAAATGTCTCGTACCATAGGGCCATGTATATTTGAACTAACGCCTCAAAATCCAGCAGGGTGCCAAAAATCGGCCCGAAGCGTGCCCATGAAAATGGCCTGAAACGGCAATATTCATTAAAACCATGTGTTTCGGCTCCACTCAGCCCGGAGAAGTGGTCCGAGAGGTGTCCTATGGGTGAGTCGTTGCTTCCACTGTCATTTACATGAAGATCAAAGAGATATGGATGGATTTACACAGCCGAAAAAAAGCTTGTAACAGGTGCTTACGGCCCCGAAATGCTCTTAAAGAGGCGCCGCACGACCCGAAAATCTATGAAAATCACGTGAAATGTCTCCTATCATAAGGCCATGAATATCTAGGCAAACGCATCGAAATCGGTCCGGGAGCCAAAAATCGACCCGAAGCGTGTGCTATAGCCCATGTAAACGGCATAAAATAGGAGTTTTCGCGAAAAACATGGGTGTTGGCTCCTCACAGCCTAGAGAAGTGGTCCGAGAGTTGTTCTATAGGTTATAGGCCGCTTCCACTTCTATTCTACGTGAAGATCGTAGAGATAGGGTTGGATTTGCACGACCGAAGTAACGAGCGCTCACGACCAAATGCCCTTAAAGATGCGCCGCACGACACGAAAATCCATAAAAGTCTCGTCAAATGGTTCCTACCATTAGGCCATGTTTATCTGGGCTGACGCCTTGAAATCGGGTCGAGTGCCAAAAATCGCCTCTGAGCGTGTGCTATAGCCCATAAAAATGACCTGAAATGGCAGTTTTCATAAAAAAAAAGGATGTCGGCTCCTCTCAGCCGAGAGAAATGGCCTGGGAGATGTCCTATGGGTGACAGGTTGATTCCACTTCCATTCTACGTGAAGATAAAAAAGATAGGTATAGATTTACACAACCAAAAAACAAGGTAGTAATAGGTGCTCACAACCCCGAAATGCCCTCAAAAGGCTGCCACACGCCCCGAAAATCCATGAAATATCTTGTTTAATGTCTCCTACCATAGGGCCATGCATATCTGGGCTAACGCCTCTCCAAATCTTGTGATATAGCCCATGAAAACGGCATAAAACTATAGTTTTCACGAAAAACATGTGTGTCGGCCCCCCTCAGCCTGGAGAAGTGGCTCCAAATGTGTCCTATGGGTGAGAGGTTGCTTCCACTATCATTCTACGTGAATATTGTAGAGA
Organism: Eragrostis curvula; assembly: GCA_007726485.1. NCBI lineage: Eukaryota > Viridiplantae > Streptophyta > Magnoliopsida > Poales > Poaceae > Eragrostis > Eragrostis curvula. Next base: position 45,919 of record RWGY01000732.1, on the reverse strand, counting down.
TAGGGATGGATTTACACGGCCAAAAAATAGGCTAATAACAGGTGCTTACGACCTCGGAATGCCCTTAAAGGTTTGCATAACGCTCCGAAAATCCATGAAAACCTCGTGCAATGACTCCTATCGTAGAGCCACACATATCTGGGCTAACGCCTTGAAATTAGGTCTGGTGCCAAAAATCATTCTGGAGCGTATGCTATAGCCCATGAAAACGGCATAAAACTGCAGTTTTTGCGAAGAACATATGTGTCGGCTCCGCTCGGCCCGAAAAAGTGACTCGGGAGGTGTCCTATGGGTGAGAGATTGCTTCCACTACCATTCTACGTGAAGATCGTAGAGATAAGGATGGATTTACACGGCTCAAAAACAGGCTAGTAACGGGTGCTCACGACCTCGAAATGCTCTTAAAGGTGCACCGCACGCCCCAAAAATAAATGAAAATCTCGTCAAGTGTCTCCTACCATAAGGCCATGCATATCTGGGCTATCACCCCGAAATCGGACCGGGTGCCGAAAATCGACCTAGGGAAGTGGCCCATGAAAATGGCATTAAAGTGTAGGTTTCACAAAAAACATGTGTCGCCTCCTCTCAGCCTAGGGAAGTGGCCCGGGAGGTATCCTATGGATGAGAGATTGCTTCCACTACCATTCTACGTGAAGATCGTAGAGATAGGGATGGATTTACACACTCCGAAAACAAGCTAATAACGAGTGCTCACGACCCTAGAATTCCCTTAAAGATGCGCCGCACGCCCCGAAAATATATGAAAACCTCATCAAATGTCTCTTAATATAAGGCCCTGCATATCTGGGTTGGCGCCTTGAAATTAGACCGAGTGCCAACAATTGGCTCGGAACGTGTGTTATAGCCCATAAAAATGGCCTTATGGTCATATGCTGTCCGTAAGGTATGTCTGCAAATATTAAAAAACACACATAATTAGTTTCACATACACGACCACATTAAACAATATAGCCTCAAGTTATTTGTCGCATCCATTTAACAAGTAGGTCAAGTGTAATGTAAAAAGAGAAAAGAAAGAAACAGCATGTCAGAAACAAACACACAGAATTTGACACTACATGTCAAGAAAAGAACATGTGAAGAGATACCATGAATGTAATCTTAATACACTAGAACATATATACTGATTAGTGACTTTCTTAACGCGTCACCGACTGCTTGTAGTGATGAAATTTTCGTCATAAATCGTGATTTATTACCTTTTAGCGACCGTCAACAGTCGAATGTGGTCAGTCGTGATTTATGACCTTTTTGCGCTCGGGCTGCCCGACCGGCAGCTTGCCCATTCCCGGCTGAATAGTACTGTTTCCGTGATCCGCATGGCAAACAACGTGGCATCCGACGTGGAATCCGACGTGGCAGCCTTCGGCCTATTATGGGTCCAACTTCAGCGGGGCTCTACGGAATAGAAGGCTCACCTTTAATGGGTCAGGGCCCACTTCTTAGTGGGCTTCTCACACTTTCAGCCCATGATGAGTCCCACACAGGTTGGGTTGGTTGACTCACGGGGCCCACATGGTTATGGGTCCTACCATCGTGGTCCCGCTAGTTTCCAGATGGGCCGGGCCCACATATTTCGTCAAAAAAGGCCAATAGTGAGCCTACCACTAAACAGGCCTGACCCATTTTGGTCCATGCTTGATTCGTCACAAATTATTTTTCAGCTTATAAAAGGCTGTTCGCGGGCCCTTTTCAGGCTGGGCCTGACCCACTTACCCAAATCATAATTAATAGATCCTCAAAAAAACCAAATCATAATTATATATATATATTAATCATGACTTAAACCAAATGTATTCTTGTGCGGATATGCCAAAGTTCAGCAAGGGCAGCACAGAAACTAGGCCACAATTCCACACATTCCAGCCAGATCCCAAAATAATGTCAAATTACAAAATAGTGCCCCTCAAACACAACACACAGGTCAGCAAAAGGATGCACCTGGCCTTCGTCACCTCAGCCTTCTGCTTATTTGCTCGTAGGCTGTTAATCCTTGTACCAATTAAAGCGTGAAGGAGACACCCAACCTTTCTCATCTGAGTCTCCATCCTTGTACCAATTATAGCATGAAAGAGACACCCGGCCTTTGTCATCTAAGTCTTCATCCTTGTACCAATTACACAGTGAAGGCTACACACGACCTTCCAGGACTGAGTCTTCATCCTTGTACCAATTACACAGTGAGGGGTACGCCCGACCTTCCTCAACTGAGTCTTCATCCTTATCTGTTGTATGCCCAAAACAACAGATCAAAACAAACTAAGATCCCCTACAATGTATATACAGCTATGAAGAAACTTTTGCTAGAGAGGGAAACAGTATACCTGCCATCTCCGGCTTTCGCCCTCTCCCCTTTGGAACTTGTGAGACCTGGACAGGCAGAAAGGAAGAAGAATTAGGTCTAAATAGAACAAATTAATTGCATTGTCTGCGGTACTGATAAATAACACTTTAACACTCACTCTCCGGTGTTAGGCCTCTGCCGAGACGCATTCATCGCAACACCGGTGTCCTCCTGGATGGGGTTACCTTGCGGGCTTAACTCTGAAGTAATTTTACCGCTGGCCAGGGAAATGCTGCCGCCAAAACGAGTTTTCATTCTGAGGGACCGAGCCGCGCGACATCCCAATCGAGTTTCCCGCTACGAATATTCGCGCCAAGTACCGAAATTCTAAAGCTTCTTTCACATACAGGTGGGCGACGCAAAAGTATAAAGGAGGGCAACATGCTGAGGAATGCGCCTGCGATCGAATATGAGCCCGTTAAACAGAGCGAGCAGTAGGAATTTGGTTCTTGGGAAGATTCGGCCCATGGCGTGTTGGCTCACAAGCCACGTCGGTGCGCCTGACATGTGGGACAACAAAAGCAGTGTCAAAAATACTTGACCCTTCACCCCATGGTGTACGACACGTGGGCTCGCCGAGCGTTATGACACTACACGCGGGCGAACAAAGAAGTGTCGAAAATTACTTGACCGTGGTCCCACGACGTATGACATGTGGGCCCACGGGCGCCACGTGGCATTCACAGGCGAACGAAATCAGCGACGAAAAATTACCTAACGGTGGGCCCCACGTTGGCCCGCTTGTCCTACGTGGTGAGCCACGGGGTACAATGCGCGGGCAAACAAAATAAGCGACAACAAATCATGGGACCCACGAACCTTGACACGTGGGCACACCCTGTCGTTTTGTAGTGCGCTACTACATGGCATTATACGCGGTCAACGAAATTTGTGATGAAAATGGTTTGATCGTGGGTCCTACGAAGACTGACACGGAGCCCCCCACTTGCTGACTGGGATGCCACGTAGGCCAGAAATGTCTGTGGGGTTAGGTTTATGATAAAAATTGTGGGCCCATGTCGTTCTGTAGTGCGATACATGACATTATACGCGGTCAAACAAAACTTGTGACGAAAATGGTTTGACCGTGGGTCCTATGAAGCCTGACACGGAGCCCCCACTTGCTGACTGGGATGCCACGTAGGCCATAAATGGCCGTAAGGTTGGGTTTATGACGAAAATTATGGGTCTCCGTTAGTCGTCGTACTTGAAACGGGATTTTTGTGACGAATCGGGCACCCAGAACCTGCCCAGAACAGTAAACTAATGACACCGGACAATACTGTTCATCAATTTATACGGATTTTTGTCACAAATGAGGCTTGTTAGTGACGGACCGCGAAAAATGTCATAAAGTTGGCTGAAAATGGGAAAAACGCCCAAATTAATGATGGATCTACAGTAAAAACGTCACTAATCAGCAGATCTGTACTAGTGATAGTACTAGGTGGTGAACACAACGGCCGCCAAAAGTCCACTGTGCCAGCAGAACGACGACCGTCGCCGCCGATGGCAGAACAACCGGCTCTTTCGCATGCCCCCTTTTTCGTTTCTCCCTGTTCCACTTCGTCATTTCGTCCTCCCTCCAGATCTGAAGGCCCGGGATGCAAGTATCGTCGTCTCTAGCAGCAACCAGCGAGCTACTGACCGGATCTAGCCATCACAGAGGTGGATCTGGTGCCTCGTCACCCTGTCGCTCCCACATTGCACTCCTGCACGCTTCGACAAGGTGGTGCGGCATTCGGCTCCGAGACCCGGCAACGTGCGTCGACCACTTGGCGTGCGCGATCCGGCGATGGCCAGCACCAGGGGTCAGCGCGAATGAGGGCCCCTCGGGGTGGAGCTGTCATACAAGGCTCGGTGGCAGCGCCGGGGAGATGCGGCCGGCTCGACGGTGCCATGGACGCACGAACGAGCTCAGAGGCTGCGTCGTGGAGATGCGGTCGGCTCAGCGGCGCCGTGGTGGCACGGCCGAGCTCGGTGGCGCAGTGGTGGCACGACCGGTCATGGAACTACACCAACGGGAACCACATCTTATTCAACATGTTGGCTCGCTGCATTACTCCGCACTGTCGGTCCTCCGACGGTTGGCCGGGGCTTTTGGCAGTGATGAGCAATCCTGTTGTGGTGTGATGATCTGCTGTGGAGGTGCAGTGCAGTGAGGAGGCGCTGGGTGAAAGCCTTGCAAGGCTTTGCCGGTTCCGGCAACAATGACGCCTCAGGGCGCCGTTTCCTCGATGAAGGAATTGTTGTAGCGCCCTCACTTTTCCTTCACGACGACGACGAACACCGGATGTCGTGCAACGAAAGTGTTGCGCTCGGTGCGAGGGGAGGTGCTTTTCCTCCGCATAGCTACCAGCATTGGTAACCACTTGCTCCAGTGAGTGTTTATGTGTTCCTTCTCTTCTTCGTCAGTTCTAGTCTACGGTCTTGGCCTTGTTGTTCTATCATTATGGTTTGGCGGGTGTTTGTTGCCGGCGCCTCTGCTTCATTGTCGGTCTCCTTGTTGATGGTGCCATCAAATCATATGTCGTGTGTGTCCACGCTTGCTAGCCCTCCCTCCTTCGAGGGTTTCTCCCCCCACAAAGGGTGTCAGATGGTGGCTCGTGGAGACCGGATGCTCTACAAAAGGTGTCTCCGTCAGTTTTATGGGAGGTCAGCGTTGTCCGGCTCACAGTGGTCGGCGTGCTTCCCCTACTTTTAGTCTCTATCCTGTTGGGCGGCCCTCTCGTCCTTCAAGGATTCCTCTCCTTGCTGGAAGGTACAGGGTGACAACAGGGCAGCGCAACTACGGGATAGTGCGGCGGTACAATGGTCATTGTGGTGAAGGCAAGCATGTTGTTCGGTGGCGACGCTTTGTCGACAATTAGTGGTTGCTTTTGGTTTGTGTTTGAGACTATAGGGCTAGGGCATGTTGTTGTTTTCATAGTTCTCGGTGTTTGTCGCCTCTATTTATATGAGCCCGTTATGCTTTCGGTATGCTGTTGTAATATGTGGTCTGCCATAACCTTTGTAACCATTGATGGACGGTCTTCGGCCCGATCCCTATATATCAATGAATTCAGGTGGGGATCCCCCCACCCCTCGGGTGACCCTAAAAAAACAGTATTGATGTAATTAACTAGTTATGACCTTATCAGAGATATTAATTCCTATGCCACTTATTGTTAACTGCGAGGGATTTCTGACTGAGAAAATAACAAGTAGGATATACGGTAGGAACTTGTAAACATATTTTGGTTGAAATATGCTAAACTTCTAAGATCTTTGCTTGTCAATCGGATTCTAATGATGAGCTGTCTTTCTTGTTAATACTCTCACGGGGGTGAAATAATATTCGGTGAAATACCCTCACAAAATTCGTGTTGCGTCTTCTTCCTTGTTATGAAGACGGGGCCAAGGAAAGTCGCTCTCCAATTCGTGTTGCCCTGATATTGTTTTTCATTTTTTCGTCAAGATAAAAATGCTGAATTTCAAAAGCTTCCAACCGAAACTTCATCATCTCTTTTGCATGAGCAAGCGATTTTATAAATACAAAAAAATGTATTGTATTGTTCTCACAAGAAAAATATCGGCCAATCTAAAAAAAAAGAAAAAACATTGATTGGCTGTCACGAAATCTTTTCACCGCTCTTTACTCTCACAAAGGAAACCCACGGTTCCGATCGAACGCCCAGCTGGCCATCCAACGGCTCTGCTCGAACCCCGAGAAACCGTCGATATGTATATAGTGACCAAAAATTATAAATGTTGGTCACTAAAACTATATAGCAACCAACACAACCTTGGTAAATATATATAATGTTGGTCACTAAAACTTTTTATCCACCAATAATCTAAAAGTTGGTCACTATTGATCAACTTTTAGTGACCAACAAAGAAAAAAAAAATTCTTGGTCACTAAAACTTGGTGAAGTCTATTTTCTTGTAGTGCGGTGCATTTCAGGTCTGTTAACACCTGTTGCATGTCTTTTTTTGGCCATGTAAATCCATCCTTATCACTGTGATTATCACGTAGAATCGATATGAAAGTAGCTTCTCACCCGTAGGACACGTCCTGGGCCACTTCTTAGTGCCGAGAGGAGCCGACAACCATGTTTTCGTAGAAACTGCTGTTTGGGCCGTTTTCATGGGCTATAGCACGCGCTCTTGGCCGATTTTTGGCACTCGGCGTGTATTCGTGTCGATTGCCCAGATACACGTTACCTCATAGCGGGAGACATTTCACAAGGTTTTCGTGAATTTTTTTAGGAGTGCGGCACACGTTTTGGGGTGTTTTTTGGCCATTAGGATCAGATATGAATCTGTTTTCAGGCCATGTAAATTCATCGCTATCTCTACAATAATTTTCACCTGGCTTGGATGTGGAAGTAGCCTCTAACCCGTAGGACACCTCCCGGACCACTTGTCCGGACCAAGAGGTGCCGGCACGCATATTTTTTGCAGAAACTACCGTTTCAGGCCGTTTTCATAGTCTATAGCTCACGCTTCGGTCCGATTTTCAGCACTCGGCCCTATTTCGCGTCACGTGACCAGATACACATAGCTTCATGGTAGGAGACATTAAACGACGTTTCCTTGGATTTCAGAGCGTGCGGCGCGTACCCAGGCATTTCATGGCTATTAAGACCTACTACGAGCCGTGTAAATCCATCCCTATCTCTGTAAATTTCACGTGGATTTGATGTGGAAACAGCCTCTGACCCGTAGGACACCTCTCGGTCCACTTCTCTGGGCCACCGTCACATATGTTTTTCGCAAAAAACCGCCCTTTCGGCCCGTTTTCATGGGCTACCATTTCAGGGCATTTCTGGTCAGTGGCCAGTTGCTTCCCGTGCGGCGAAGGTGGAACTATGTTAGCATTAGAAAACGGGTCACCTGGCACCTGGCCCATTTTCATGGGCTATAGCACACACTCCGGACCGAGTTTTGGCACCTGGCCTGATTTTGAGACGTTCGCTTAGATATTCATGGCCTTATAGTCAGAGACATTTGTCGAGGTTTTCATAGATTTTTGGGGTGTGCAGTGCCCCTTTAATGGCATTTCGGGGCCGTGAGCACCAGTTACTAGACTGTTATTGGGCTATGTAAATCAAACTCCATCTTTTTTATCTTCACGTGGAATGGAGGTGGAAGCAACCTGTCACCCATAGGACACCTCCCGGTCCACTTCTCCGGTTGAGAGTAACCGACATCCATGGTTTTTGTGAAAACTGCAGTTTCAAGCTGTTTTCATGAGCTAGCACACGCTCTGGGCCAATTTTTGGCACCCGATCTGATTTTGAGGCGTTAGCCTAAATATGCATGGCCTTATGGTATGAGTCATTTCACGAGGTTTCATGGATTTTTAAGGTGTGCGGCTCCCCTTTAAGGGCAAATCGGGGCTGTGAGCACCCATTAGTAGCCTCATTTTGGGTTGTGAAAATCCATCGCTATCTCTTTGATCTTCACGTAGAATGGAAGTGGAAGCAACCTCTCACCCATAGGACACCTCCCGGGCCACTTCTCCGGTCTGATAGGAGCCGACATCCGTGGTTTTTGAGAAAACTATCATTTCAGGCCATTTTCATGGGTTAGAGCACACGCTTCGCGCAAATTTTGGCACCCGGCCCGATTTCAAGGTGTTAGCCCAGATATGCATGGCCCTATGACAATAAGAGACATTTAATGAGGTTTTAATGGGTTTTCAGAGCGTGCGGCTTCCCTTTAAGGGCATTTCAAAGCCGTGAGCACCCGTTACTAACCTGTTTTCCGGTTGTGTAAATCAACTCTATCTTTTTATCTTCTCGTAGAATGGAAGTGCAAAGAATATCTCAAGCATAAGACACCTCCCGGGCCTCTTCTCCTGGCTGAGAGGAGCCGGCACCTATGGTTTTTGAGAAAACTGCCGTTTTAGGCTGTTTTCATGGGCTATAGCACACGCTCCGGGCCGATATTTGGCACTCGGCCCGATTTCGAGGCGTTGTCCTAGATATGCATGGCCTTATAGTAGGAGACATTTCACGAGGTTTTCAAAGATTTTTGGGGCGTGCAGTGCCCATTTAAGGGTATTTCGGGGTCGTGAGCACCCGTTTCTAGCCTGTTTTCGGGCCATATAAATCAAACTCCATCTTTTTGATCGTCACGTGGAATGGAAGTGGAAGCAACCTCCAACCCATAAGACACCTTCTGGGCCACTTCTCTGGCTGAGAGAAGCCGACATCCATGGTTTTCGAGAAAACAACCGTTTCATGCCGTTTTCATTGGCTATAACACACGATACAGGCTGATTTTTGGCACCCAGACCGATTTTGAGGCGTTAGCCCAGATAATCATGGCCCTATGACGATAGGAGACATTTGACGAGATTTTCATAGATTTTCGGGGCGTGCAGCACCCCTTTAAGGGCATTTCGGGACCGCGAGCATCCGTTACTAGCCTGTTTACAGGCTGTGCAAATCCATCCCTATCACTTTGATATTCATGTAGAATGGAAGTGGAAGCAATACCTCACCTATAGAACACCTCCCGGTCCACTTCTCCGGGCTGAGAGCAGCCGACACCCATGATTTTGCGAAAAGTACCGGTTTAGACCTTTTTATGGGCCATAGCACACGCTTTGGGCCGAGTTTGGGCACTCGACCCGATTTTGATGTGTTAGCCTAGATATGCATGACCCTATGGTAGGAGACATTTCACGAGGTTTTCATGAATTTTCGGGGTGTGCGGCTCCTCTTAAGGACGTTTCGGGGCCGTGAGCACCCGTTACTATCCTGTTTTTGGGTTGTGTAAATCCATCCTTAAATGTCATAAAGATTTATGATGAAAAATATGTATTCGTCACAGAACATGATTATAAACGTGCAATCTTTGATGAACTCAGTTTCATCGCGGTAGCGTCACAGATTCTTTATTTTAATATAAAATACAACTTTTTTGCGTCGCAGAAGGCCAGATTTCTTGTGGTGTTATATTATGTGCGGGAAAAGAAAGGTCAAGTGCCCAGCAAAATGTAATGATGTGTTGCTTTGATTCAGAGATTTGGAGTTCCTAAATAGGCATTTTTACTTTAGATTTGTAGTTTCTTTATACAAACATTTATGGTTCACGCCTTACAGCAAATATTTTGTTTGTCGCAAGTTTAACACCATCAATAACCATGCCGATTGAAATCAGTCAAATCTTGGTAGCATAATCATGCCGATTTGGTTTAACATGCCTGTTCCTAAGCCATTGAAATGTCGGCCCGAATTGGTTTAACATGCCGATTTCAGCTAGTTTTATATTTGAATGCATCTTCACATGATATTGGTCCAACATAAGGGCACCCAATAAAATGTCCATGTAAAACATCTTCCAGTGCTAACCAGATGAAGGAAATCAAGTGAAGAAACAAGGTATGATGTAAACTTAAGGTTTTCACTAAGTATAGTTTCACCTCATAGACCTACGTCTTTTTTTTGTTGGAAATTATATAATAACTTCAAGGGACAACATTTTGTCAGACTTGTCAGCAAACTACTGGGCTTCAAAATAATTATATGCCAACAAAACGCTCCAAATTGGAGACGGACGTTCCTTCTTTAGTGGGCTAAATAAATATAATTTTGTGTTACTTAAGAAAACTAGGTGATACCCCGCGCGTTGCTGCGGCATGTGTAGAAGGTTGAATAGTGACAGAAATGCGTAGAAGATTAGTTGTATTATCATGCACAGCTAAAAAAAAAAGAGAAATGATAGGCATCATGCATGACAGACACTAAGAAAGCAGAGTATAAGGAAGTTAATAATAGTTATCAAATGGCCACTTTTAGTCAACCAATTCACCAGGACACTCGAGCATAATACAATTTCTTATTTGATCTTTTCTCGCTAATCTGCATGAGAAAAAGAAAGAAGCAATACGAATATTACTTGAGTCTTCAGAAACAAAATTGAACCAACATTGTTTAAATTGTAGATATAGTTCGCATCTCTCAATGTAAGTAACTGCAGTTTATACATATATGAAGATACATGGGAGGAAAAACAGAGGTGCATGAGCTAACTAATGAAGTGAACAGCTAGATCTAAGCACAGACCGGAGAGAAGCATGCTGAGAAAACATGATTCCTGGTTGCTACTTCTTCCTCATCTTGACAAACCTTGTATATATGCACATAAAAAAAAGAGAATAAGTAAAGATTAACAGGAGGGTGAGAGAGCAACCGAGAGAAACACTTACCATGATAAATGGCGCCATGGATGGTCTGCATAGAAATTTTTTTCCTCGCTAGGATTTAAGCAGTCAGCTGTATGGAATATGAAAGAGTTGTGTCACGTACATTTAATTTGCACGGAACTGTCGCTGGTTGAGGAGCACGGACAAAGGACAACAACACATATGACGTATAGCCGGATACAGAGGAAGAAGGCGAGGCCTGATGTGGGTGACATGGCTTCTACCGTCACTTGGTTCATTGCCGAGCCTGATCAGATTATCTGCTTGCGTGATGGCTTGTCAGCTACACGACAAAGGAAAGAGGCAACAGCTATCAAAAGGAAATAATAAAAATGCGATGAATATTTGGTTGTCAAGGCATCAGGAACGTGAGCAAGTCTAGGAGAGACCGAGAGAGGAGCTCAGCCTGTGATGAGTAGGAAGGGATGGGAACTCTGGAAATCACCATGCAAGCAATGGTGATTTATGCAAGTTAAGAGGAATAAACCGTCGGAGGAAGAAACGTTTCTGCATAAATTGAATTGATGGGAATGAAAGATATGCAGTGCATTGAGTGGCCATTTAGCTAAATGGAATTGATGAGAGCAGCGGCCTGTTCACCTCCCTCCATGGAGGTCGACGTACTGGGATGGTTCATGGGAAAGTTAATGTGCGATTGTGGACGTACGAGTGTAGAGCTTTGAGGAAATAGACAGCTAGATGGAAAAGACAAGTGTCGAGGTTATAGGACCTCGATAGATTTGTTATGGGGGCGAAGGGACCAAGAATACGATGGTGAACACGAGACAAGGAGTTTAGACAGGTTCGGGCCTCCCGGAGGATAAAAACCCTACGTCCTGTATGTCGTGGTATTGATTGTGTATGTTTGAGAGGAGATCCCTGCCCGCCTTATATAGTCGGGGGTACAGGGTTACATGGAAAGAGTCTTAGTCGGTTACATCATGGAAATACTTGGAGTACAAGGCAAGAAGCCTTTCCTATGTCCATCCGAGTAGTAGAACCTTCCATCTTGTATCGTGGGCTACTCGGTTTCTTCTGGGCTGGTCCGACTACCCTTGTCAGGTTACTCGGCCCTTTGGTCTTGAGGGTACCCGGGGGTCATGGTAACGACAGTAGCCCCCAAGTGCTTTTTGATTGATCCAGTGAATTGCTTCCGACTAATCTTCTCTCCATGTAGGAATTGATCTCAAGTGATATTGAGAAATTAAAAAGGACTTGACCTGAATCAAGTTTGAGGTACTTGACCTCGGGTGGACCAAGACCAACAGGGCCTTGAATTAGGCATGCTGTCAGTTGGTACCCAACTCTGAATGATATCAGAAAAATTGAATAAATGCTTGTTGAAGCAAGTTTGTATGTAAATGCCGTGTATAGAACAGCACTCAGCTTTCAGAGCTGATTAAGTCTATAGAGGAGATTTGAATAAAGTCAGCATCCGAGTTTGTCGGCTAGGGCTGAAAGCATACTATGTAAATAGTACCCAACTGACTGAGTCGGCCTAGGCTGAAAAGCATGCCTACAAAGTTGAAAATGATGAATGCACGATCAGTGCATCATACTGATGTAGCCCCCGAGTTACTGTGTAATTCGTAGAATTGTATAGTAACTCAAAGTAAGCTGAACCAAGAAATAAGATCTTGATCCGAGTGAAAATAAATTCAACATCCGAATCTGTCGGCTAGGGCTGAAAGCATACTATGTAAATAGTATCCAACTGACTGAGTCGGCCTAGGCCTTGAAAAAGGCATGTCTACAAATTTGAAAATTATGAATGCACGATCAGTGCATCATACTGATGTAGCCCCCGAGTTACTGTGTAATTCGTAGAATTGTATAGTAACTCAAAGTAAGCTGAACCAAGAAATAAGATCTTGATCCGAGTGAATGAATGTACGATCAGTGCATCATACTGATGTGTTGAAAAGTAGCATCCATTATATAAGGAACTCATGTTTTCCTGCGCACAAGGCAATTAGAACAGGAAGTCACAATGAGTCTCAGCCAAGAACTTCTCATTCCGAGCTGGTGTCTAGGTCCATCCAGCTAATCAGCCAGGGATGATTACAACCCGTAGCCCCCAAGCTGTCTCTCAACGAAAACAATTGAGATGCAGAAGAGGATAAATTCTAGGTATTATCCGACTTAAATTGTCAAGGATATAAGACAACCCGTGTGCCTGGCAAGTCTGCCGAGAGAATGGTGGAACTCACGCAAGTGAGTCCACGTGGACTAGCCCCCGAGTCTGTGGATAATCAGAATGATTATGTGCAGACTCAAAAGAGACATAAATCCGAGTAATGACTGATGATACAGTTGCTTTGATTTTTGTGGAGCTCACGCAAGTGAGTCCACGTGGACTAGCCCCCGAGTCTGTGGATAATCAGAATGATTATGTACAGACTCAAGAAAAACTAGAAACACACGAACTGGAATCTGTATTGTTAAACAAAAAGGTAGCTGAGTGTTATACAAATAATCCGAGAGATTAAGTGTATACTCTAATAATGCATATTTAAATTTTATCCGAGTCATTCATCCTTATCCACCGAGTCACAAGTTTACTGTGACGAGTTTGTCGCTGATGCAGGAATCTGGACAGGCGCTTTTCAGATCCTGAAGCAGAAACGTCAGATCATTTTCGTCCTTTCAGATTCTCCATCTAGGCCTTTAAAACCAAGCGTTGGTGTTGGCTATTTCCTCGTTCCTTCAAAATCAAATCATGGCTGGCCGTAGGGATCTTAGGCGTAGGGTTTCATCCGCTGCATCGCCGTCAGCTCCGGGCGACTTGCCGCCGCCACCAGCGCCTCCAGCAGCTCCAGCCCAGCTCCACCTGTAGTCCCAGCACCTGCTCCTGTTCCCCTGGAGATCGTTGAAGTGTTCAACGAACCGCCGCTCGCGGTGGTTCATCCTCCAGCGGAAGCTCCAGCTCTGCCGGAGTTCATCGTCATCTCCTCTGAGGAAGAAGACGAAGGCGAACCACGCAGGAGGTACCTGCCAGGGCGCAAGGATCTTCTTGCAAAGCCGTCCTGTGTTGCTCACAGGACCCGCAGCCGTCGTGGTGGGTAGATGTAGATCTTTTGTAATAGGTTAGAGCAATGATGCTCACTGGAGTCTCCTGTAATGCATGCTGTTCTTGTTCAGTATTGTTCATCTGCATCTTCACTTTTTAGTGAAGCATCGTATTTGCATTGTACTGCATTCTGTTTTCAGTGAAATAAAGAGACTCAATTTCTGATATGACCGAGTCATGTTTAAGTCAACTGAAAAACTCAAAATCCGAGTGATCTTCCTTAAAGAAAATCGAACTGTTCTTATATGTTTTCCGAGTAGTTTGGCCGAGTGAACTGGCCGAGTAAACTCTAGGGTTCCAAATTTCCCGCCCGTTAGCAGCCCTAGCGTATAGGAGAAGCTAAACGGTTAGTAAATCTGGGCCGCAGAGGTGAACAAGGCATCGTGGGCCGTCGGATTTGAACCATCCGCGTATATTATTAGGTCTCGCCGCAAACGAAACTTCTCTTCTTCCTCTCGCCCCCATTCCTCATACTGTTCATCGAATCCCTAAAAATTCGACGAATTCCTCACAACTCAGATGGCCGGAGAAGGAGATCAGAGGGAGATGGAGGCAGTGATGGCTGCTATAGCGCAACCATTCGACGCTTCTGCTGGTGCAAGTTCATCTCAAGGAGCCATTGTTCCAAGGAGCAATGAAGGCGGATCTTCGGGTCCGTTGGTCGTCGTTCCTGATGCTGCCGAAGGAGAAAAAGCCCATCCATGGCCTAGATCGATCTCTTCGGAAAAGAGATTGAAGTACATGGTGAAGAAGGGCTGGCTGCCGAGCAAGGAGATCATTGGCTGGCGATCGGCGGAAGGGGAAACATTCCCATCTCCAGGGCCAGGTGAAATTGTAGTATTTGAATCCTTCTTTCGGCGCGGATTTGGATTGCCGACTCACCGCTTCCTCAGATCTTTGCTACATTTTTACAAGATCCAACTGACGGATCTCAATCCGAATGGAATCTTGCATCTGTCAATGTTCATCACTCTTTGCGAGTGTTTTCTGGGGATTGAACCCCATTTTGATCTTTTCCGAGATTTGTTCTTCCTGAAGCCGCATCCCTCGGCCGAGAAACCTCAGTTAGTGGGAGGCGCCGGTATCCAGCTTCGGAGAAAGAACAAATATTTCGATTGCCAGTTGTCCACCTCAAACAAAGGGTGGCACTGTGAGTGGTTTTATTGCGCAAATGTTCTTCCTGCCCTGCCCAAATTTCAGAACAAATATCCAGTGTATGAAGACATTTGGAAAAGTAGGCCGGGCCCTGCAGCTGCTGCCGAGTTATCAGAATTGCACAAGTTGATCGCAGCTGTGAAGGAGCCGAGTAAAGGGGTCCTCGGTCCAGCCATTGCGCTGAACTTTTGCTTGAGGAAGTTTCAACCTTTGAAGGCAAGATATTTTCCAGCTTGGCTGTGGAGAGGTCCTAAAGATCCTAACCAAGAGCCAATCCCTGGAGGATACAGCGAGGTAAAACGCCGAGTCATCAGCCCCAGGAACGATTTCTTTGTCGTAAGGGACGTTGTCACCTTACTGAAGCCTTCGGGTGATGAGTACCAGTGGTTTGGCTACTGGCACAACGAACCTCGTCCTGAGGTTAGTCTCCTCTTTACTCAATAAATCTCCGAGTTATTCTCTTAATGGAATGTTGATCACTTCGATTTATTCTTGCAGGGCCGTGATAAGTTCAAGAACCTCGGTCCTGAGCCTCCGGTGATTACTGACAGCAACTTGGTGCCTCTGCGAATTAGAGAGCAGAACATCGAGTTACGTGAAGATGATGAAGAAATCACTGATGCCGAGCTCGAGGCCCTGTTTGGGGACTCGGACGAGGGCAATGATGACAAGGCCGAGGGCGATGATGAAGTTCGAGAAGGTGGCGAAGAGATTGAAGACCCTCTGGCCACCAGTAGTGAAGATGGAGATCAGTCTCCTGGTCATGAGGAGGTCCCTGCTGCTAGCGCCGTCCCGACTGCTGTCGCTACTCAGCCTGCATCTGCAGGTGAGTTGATTTATAATCGTGAAAGGCGTAGTAAGGCTAATCACGACCGAGATGCTCATCGATTAGGTCTTGAATATGCTGCAGGCCAAGGACCCCGCCAGCAGTTGCCTGATCGTCCGAAGCGTAAGCGGAACCCCTCCATAATCATCTCTGATTCTGATGAAGAGAGGACCCAAGCAGAGCTGGAAGATGCCGAACCTTTGCCTGAGAAGCCAGCTGACTCGGGGGTCAGAAAGGTTAAGAGGACCAAGGCTCAGGTCCAACATCCTTCTTTAGTTGCTCGATCTTTAAGACAGGTATTATCCTTTTATGTGTGAGGTCACCTTGCTTCTTAGTCCTGCTCAATGATTAAGTATAATTCTCGCAGGCTAAGGCTGTGGCCGAAGGAGAGGACAACTCCCAAATTCCAGATGCCAGCATAGTGAGGGGGCATGCTGAAGATGTTGATGCCAATGTTGGGCAAAGCATAAGTGTGGCTGTTGCCACTATTGATAAAGAGTTGGCAGCTATTGAAGTTCTTGCTAGGGAGGGTGATGATGTCAGGGACAAAGATCCTGATGAGCAAGCTACCAGGGAAACTACCTCAGTTCCTGACCCAATCACACGTCAAACTCCAGCCCCTAGCAAGAGGATCAAGCCATTGAAGAGGATGAGGGTTTCTGACAGGTAAGCCTTTTACAACGACCTTTAATTTGTTCTTTTAGCTGCTGAATTGCTTTAGCTGACTGAGCTTTGACTTAATCTTTTTGTCTGACAGCCTTCCTACTGAGGAAGAGCCAGTGGTGACAGCTGAGAAGACCGTTCCCGCAGAAGGGGAACTAAATGTTGAAACAGGCATGGAGAAGACTGGAGTGACGGAGCCAACACTCGCCCTTGATGGTGATGGCCAAGGAAACCCGGAGGAGACCAACCAGGAGGTCGCCGAGTCATCAGCTCTGGTGCTCCATCCTTCTCCGTCGCCTGCAGCAGAAGTTCAGATGATGAGCCGAGAAGACCCACTAGTCAACCGGCCTCAAGACTTGGGTGGCGCCTGTTCTTCTGGGCTTGCTATGGAGGTAGAAGATCTTCCTCCTCCTTCCATTGAATTTAACCCAGCTTTGTTCGAGTTCAAGGAGAGTCAGAAAAGATCTGGGAGCCTCTGTTTCGAATTTGCCGGAGAGAAGGTAATCATCAATGAGGAGGAGGATGAGAAAGAGTTTGATCTGTCGGAGAACTAGTTGATCGACTTGATCGACACTCATCAGGTGAGGTTTTTGACTAGCCTTTCTTTTTGTACTAAAAAGGAGTCAATGCTTAACATGAGTGATTTTTGCAGAAAATCATTACTAAAAGCCGGGAGAAGACTAAGTTCTTCAAGGTTTTGAAGTCTGCGGCCGACTCGCTCCATGAAGACCTGACTGCTAAGCAGCTGAAGATCCAGGAGCAACAGGAGGAGCTGGCTAGACTGAAGGTTGAGTTGTCAACTGCTCAAAAGGAGAGAGCTGAGCTTGAGCTTACCCTCGCAGGTAATGTTTTGGAGCCATTACTTGTTATGTTTTATGAGTGCGTTGACTCATGTAACTTGTTTTGTTTTGTAGCTCAACCCAAACTGACCAAGGATGACCTGGATGAGTTTGAGCTGTTGAAAAGGGATGTTCCCTCATTGAGAGAGAGCGCGGCTAAAGCGAAGCTTGATGCTGAAAGCAAAGCTAAAGCCTTGTTGGTAGCCCTCTGAGAGAAAGACGCCCTTAAAGCTGAACTGGACGCCGCAAAGATTGACTCGGACCTTCTCCTTGCTGAGAAAGAAGAGGCTCAAGGTAAGGATCATGAATAAAGGTCTTTGACCAGTTTCTTATATCTCTGCTGAAAGACTTTGATTTTGCAGTTGAACTGATGACTTTGAAGGGAGAAAATACTTCTCTTATTCAAAGTGCCAGAGCTGTTTGCCAGTTTACTTGGCCAATGCCTGAAGAGATGCCTGAAGGTCCTCTGCCTGCTACGCTGGCACAAGTCCCTGAAGCATTGAGAGCTCATTGCAAGTTGGTCGCCGAGTATGCAGCTCGTCATTCTTTAGGAGTGGTGAAGTCACTGTACCCCAAGATTGACTTGGCGTCTTGCAAGGAGGGTTATGCCAAGGGTACAACCATTGAGCGGGCAAACCAGCTGTCAATGGAGGCCGGTAGCTACGCAGAGGAGCTGGTGAAAGATGTTCCTTTGTCACCGTAGTTAGGGCTTGTAAGAATTCCTGTAAATAAAACAATGAGGTAGTTGTAAACTCCGATTGAATACTGAATATTTTGGTGCCACTAAGTCTTTGTGGTGACTGAGTGGTTAGTGATTTGTTTTTTGTTGTTAACTGTCTTATATTTATGCACTCTTAGCCATTCCAGCAGTATTAGACTATGAGTCATCATATGCACAGGAGTTAGCGTAGGAGTTTCACAATCAGAGCAGTTGTAACAATTTATATTTGGTATGAGATGAGTGTTTTGTCAGTCGGAGTTTTCTGTAGACTGTTTTCAGAGACCAATTGCCTCCTTATGTTTATGCACTCTCCGTTGGAGCTTCACAATCAGGATGGGCAAGGCTTACTTAGTCATTCAGAAGAGATCCAAGACATATACTCATGTATTGATTAGCCCCCTGGCTCTGTTATGTCTAAGGTAGTTGGTCATAACAGAGTCAAAGATGAAGTAGACAAAAAGGAATTTCGTTTTATTCATGTGATGCACAAAAAAAGCAGTTGTACAAGCATGAGTTATCAAAAGCATTAAACAAAGAAGCGACGTAGCTGATTAATGTTGTGTGTATGTGGCAGAAGATGCCCATTCTCTCGGCGCAGTTTGTACCATCCAGGCCGAGTGACTTCGTGTACTACGAAAGGTCCTTCCCAAACCGGTGATAGCTTATGTCGGCCTTCGGTAGACTGGATCTTCTTGAGAACGAGGTCACCTACTGAAAAGGCGCGATCTCGGACTCGTCGTTGATGATAACGTCGGAGCTTTTGAAGGTACACCGCAGACCTCCGAGACGCGTTTTCTCGCAGCTCTTCTAGCTGGTCAACGGATTGAGTCAGTTGTTCATCGGATGGCTCCTCTCGATAGTTGGTTACTCGGGGAGATCCAAACTCGAGTTCGGAGGGGAGGACCGCTTCTGCTCCGTAAACCAGGAAGAAAGGCGACTGTCCCATAGGACGGGTAGGAGTGGTTCCGAGTGCCCACAATACCGCTGGGAGCTCTTGAACCCACCTGGAAGCATGAGATTTAAGTCAGTTATACAAGCGAGGTTTTAGTCCTTGTAAGACCATACCATTGGCTCGTTCAACTTGCCCATTGCTTTCAGGATGGTATGTGGAGGCGTGGCACAATTTGATGCCAACGTCCTCACAGAACGCATCAAACTCTTTGTTCTTGAAGTTGGTGCCGTTGTCGGTGATGATCCTGTTTGGAACGCCAAACCGGAACACGATGTCTTTGACAAAGTCGATTGTCCGGGAGGCACTTAGATCACGTATGGGCACAGCTTCGATCCACTTGGTGAATTTATCCACCATAACTAGGAGGTGAGTGAATCCACCTTGAGCCTTTTTCATAGGCCCAACCATGTCAAGCCCCCAGACCGCAAAAGGCCAGGTGGGAGGTATGGTTTGTAATGCTTGTGCTGGCATGTGTATCTGCCGTGCATAGAACTGGCAACCTATACACTTTTGAACAAGGCTGGTGGCGTCAGAGACTGCTGTTGGCCGGTAGAATCCTTGCCGATAAGCTTTTCCCACTATGGTACGAGATGCTGCGTGGTTACCGCATACACCCGAGTGGATGTCCTGGAGAATCTGCTGGCCATCTTTCCGAGTAATGCACTTCATGTAGATGCTGAGTCCTTCGACATCCCTTCTGTCGGCACTTTTTCGAAATAACTCGCCGTTGATGACTTTATACGCCTTGCTTTTTCTGAAGAGAGGTTCATACTCCTCCTTTTTGCTAGGGAGTTTTCCATGTTGTATAAAGTCAAGGAACGGGAGTCGCCAGTCTTCTTCTTCCGGGTTCTCGGAGATGTCTACACCCATGGCTTCCGCATCAGGCTGTGGTTGCAGCGGTTCCTTTGGCGGGGTTTCAGGATCCTTCTTGATGGAGGAGGCGGCAATGACTTCCATGAAAACTCCTGGGGGGACAGGTTCCCGGCCGGAGCCTATGTTGGCTAGTCGGTTGTTGGTATTTCTTAACGTCACAGATAAATCCGCAAGCGTACGGAGAATACCGTTGTAGCACTTCACCCGTGAGTATTCAAGGGTATCGTTATTTATATTATCCCAAGGGAACGGAGTGGAATTATCTACTAGTCTAGCTGGTCCAAGGACACGAGGAAGGATGGTAGGTATGGGTAGAGAGGATTCCTATGGATGAAGTTCTATCTGGAACAAGGAAGAGTAAACACAGCAGGGCTGTCACCACCTACCGGCAAACCCCCCTACTAGGACACGTGACACTAGGGCTATTAAGTCCCTAGGCCAGTCCTAGGGTCACGTGACAACAAGGCAATTAAGACCTCGCTGCCAGACCGATTCCCAGCAGTCAATTCCCTAGAACAGAGAGGATTAAGCAAGCAGGGCTGTCACCACCTACCGGCGACTCTCTCCTAGGACATGTGACACTAGGGCTATTAAGTCCCTATGCCAGTCCCAAGGTCACGTGACAACAAGGCAATCAAGTCCTCACTGCCAGACCTATTCTAGTAAAGGAAGAACTTATATTAGAATAGAAATATGCAATCCAATAGAAGATCGAGAGTACTTACTTGTAATGAAGATGAACGACGAACGAACGACGAACGAACGATGAACGATGAACGAACGACGAACGAACGATGAACGAACGAAGAACAATCCACTATAAATAAGTATCCTCCAAGATACAAGATTTGGACTAAGTCCTCACAAGGGAAGGACTACCCTTCTCTCCTACCCTACTCTCTCCCTACTCTACTAGTGTACAAGGGGCTCCAGGCCCTTGGGAGTGGAATGAGGCTCTCCTTCTTCTGTGTTCTTGAGGGGAGGGGGTACCCCTCTATTTATAGTCTTGAGTAGGTCGGTTTGGGGGCCTCCACCGCCTCAATGCACCGCCTCAACGCATTAAATGCAGGCAGAACCGACATCAGGAAGGCGGTGGCGACCAGCCAGAGAAAGATGGGCCAGATTGGCCACTGTAGCAGGTCGGCCGACCTCACTGTAGCAGGTCGGCCGACCCCCCCTTGGCCCATTTGGCCTTGGGTTTTGGCCGAGGGGTCCTCCTTGATGTCTTGTTCAATGATCTTCGTGCATTGGCCCAAGTCGGTTGAGTTTTGTATGACTTTTGATCCATATCTTGTTGGGCTGCCTGTGCTGATTTTCTCGGAGTGATGTGTTGTGGCCTTCTTGATGTGAATTCCCTCCTTTTGATATGAAATGTACCTGCACTCACAAATTCACCAACACTCGTGGAAATCGTTAGTAATAAACTCCTACCACTATGTTTGGTGTTCATTTTATTTCTTTTATGCAGGTAATTGACGGTCAAAAGTGGTACTTAAGGGCCGTCAACAACACCCCCACACTTGAGCCTTTGCTCGTCCTCGAGTGAAGGTGGAAGATTAAGATAAAGCATGACTTCCTATGGTATGATGCTAGCATACAAGTTATTCCAAGCCATACCTGCACCTGTGAACTTTGAAGTGGCTAACATGCTATCTTGGGCGGTTGAGGAATGGAACGATCTTGATTCAAGTCATCAATACCCCTCTGCTGAGTAACTTGGGTTTTTGAAAGATTTTCAAAGTAAAGGCATAGCTTGTACTCCTCAAATGATTCTCTCAATTCGCTCAATGTGTATGATTCCTCACCAAGGCAATGTGTTTGCCTCCTTTCATTCTACTTCTATGTAAGGCTTTATGTGGAGCTTGGTAGGGATGAAAAGGAGCATACTTGCATCACTTATATTGCGAAGTCAAAGAGTGGATCCAAAAGAGAAAACAAGCCATACAATCTGATCAAGAATGTGCATGTGTGTGGATATGTGTGTGGAAGATAGAACGAGATGGATATTCCTTGATGTGATGATATCTCTCTCGTGCTTGAATTTTGTTTGAGAACATGGCTATTGCTTCTTTTCTTTCTTCTCTGTCCCCTTTTTTTTTCATGCTTTTGAGCACTAACACTTTCTTTCTTTCTTTCTTTCTTTCTTTCTTTCTTTCTTTCTTTCTTTCATGAACTCTTTCTCTCTCTTTTTTTTTTGATAGCCATGCCTCTTTTGCAAGAGTATTTGAAGAGAGATATCAACAAAAGATGAAGGAGTATTTTATTTAGGTGGATGGATGAATGGAAAGGATGTTGCTAACTTCCAGTGTAGAAGTTAGCATGTTTTGTAGTGGTAGTGGTGTATCTGTACGTGATCTTGACCAGGAAAGTATGACAAGAATCTCACAAGGGTCACATAATTTGACAAAGCTCAAAGCAATAACAAGCAGTATTTTGTAGGGGTTTTCAATGTGATCATTATTTGGCTCTGGTAGGAATATAAGACCATTGAGGAGTGCAAAGCTATTGATTTTAAATTTTTCAAGATAAAAATCCCAAGCACTCTTTGCAGAAGAAGCAAGATTCCTATCATCCAACCATATCACACTCGCCAACAACTTAGATAAACATGGGTTCCTATGATAATGGTGTTCACAAGCAACAGGTGTGCAAAGCGAGGAATAAAGAATATGCAGGCCAACCAAACAGAAGCATGCATGTTTGTCGAGGGGTAAAAGATTTGTTTTATCATTGAGTTAA
This sequence comes from Eragrostis curvula, assembly GCA_007726485.1. Lineage (NCBI taxonomy): Eukaryota > Viridiplantae > Streptophyta > Magnoliopsida > Poales > Poaceae > Eragrostis > Eragrostis curvula. Next base: position 23,516 of record RWGY01000732.1, on the reverse strand, counting down.
ATTTTAGTGAATGATGCAAGAAATTTATTTCAACTCAAGAATTCGAGAGAAGGGTATAGGATGTGCAAACCGTCGCATTAGATGAAGTGGAGACCAAGAGGGGTCATAGGATTGATCTTTGTCTTCTTGCCCCGATGGCTCCACTCCTTTGCTTGTTGATTGGTGTGATGTTGTGCATCATGTTGGTGGGAGACCTTGAGTGTGTGCTTGATGAATGACCAAGAGGCCTCCCCCACACTTGTTATTGTACCTAGCTTATTTATTCGAAAGAAACAAACAAATGTGGAAACAAAAAAGGACTCTACCGGGGTTAAAGACCGGGGAGCCTAAATTTATTGAATTTAGTAAAATAACTCAAGGCGCATGATATGTTGGAAAGGGAAATAAAAACGCCTAGTTTATACAAACTATTTTTTTTTTCAAGTTTATGTTTTTATCATGTAAGGCGAAAGCAAAAGGATACAAGTTGCGATACAAGTTACCTTAGTGGAGGAGGGATCCTCCCCCACACTTGTTCTTTGCCCGTAGTCCTTGATTGGTGTCGATCCCCATGATATTGATCGGGCTTTGTGCAGCGTGGCATGATGTTGGTATGTCGTCTTTCTTCAACGCATTGTTAAGTCGCTTGTCGGCCCTTTTCATGGCTGCACATAAGAGCGAAAACACAAGAGCAAACTCGAGAATGGGTTATGTTAGTGTAAACAATGTGGATCACCCGTCGGTTGCTGCAAAGCTTCTTGATCGCAACAAAAGAATGCAAATAAAATAAAGGAAAATCATTTTCTTGAACTTGAGACAAATGCAATGAAAACATGGAGAAATGTGAGCAAAAATTTTGTTGGGAAGGTGCTTAAGTAAAACGAGAAATGGAGCTGAAAATTCAAGCACTCTTCCTTCAAAAAGATGAAGTCCAACTTGGCACACAACTCCCCAATGGCTATGTGATAAGAAGTCAATGGGAGTTGTGCCAAAATTCCTCCGAAATTTTGCTCAAAACATTTTCCAACAGAAGATTGTCTCAAATTCATTTTCACAAAAGAAATAGAAAACTCTTCTTTTTTTTTAAATGCAAATGGCAGGTGGTTTGAACAATCCCAAACAAATGTTGGGAAGATTCAAACATGCAAGAATGCAAGTGGGAAAATCAAATATGCATGTTGATGGAGAAATCAAATATGCAAAAGAATGCAAATATGAAAGAAGCAAATATGAGATAACTACCGATTATCCTGTCGGCAAGGGCATCATCATTTTAAGTCCGATGAGCAAGACTTTTCTCCGTCATGTTTAGCTTAATGATGTGGCTCCGGAAGAATGATCTGCATGGTTAGTGCCAATATACCACAACGATATTTGCAATATTTATGATAAATGAAAGCATCTACAACCATCCTGAAGAAAAAATAACAAAACAAAGGATCAAGGTGGTTGTAGGCATCAAACGTGGTCTTGGCTCTAACGGGTGATGACTTTAGAGACTCATGGCATGAGCATGTTTCTTGTGGGTGTTCAAGAAAGAAGCTCTCATGCTCATGCTTAGGATCAAGTTCTTCTAGAGTTGATGCCTCGAGGAAGTCCATATCCCAAGAGTTTTCCTCCTCGAGAGGTTCTTGATCACCAACAAGAATGATGCACGGAGGGCTAGAGGGAAGAGGCTCAAGATAGAGCGATGGTGATGAGGATTGTTGGGCCAGGAATGTTTCTTCTTTTCTATCCTCATCTTGGGTGGAAAACCTCTCATCCTTATGTAGAGCAAGATCCAAAGATGCAAATGGGGATACAAACATCACTTGCTCAAGTGGTTCATGATCAAGATGAGGTTTTGCCGAAGGACTTTGACAGCTAGTGCTGGTGAAAGGAGCTTCCTCAAGAATTTCCTTCATGTCCTCCTTGAGAAATGGTTCTTTGAGAGGATCGGGAGGAGTAGGAGGCATCTTGTCCTGTATGTAGTTCGAGGTGTTTCCATAATCTTCAAAAGTTTCTTCCTCAAACTTATACGGGGACTCGGGAGGCTCAACAGGCAAATCGTGGGGTGCGGACAATGAAGGGATGGATCCGGATGTTGAGTGTTCCTCGATACTTGACACGACTTGCTTTTGAAGGGACTCACTAAGATGATTGATGAAGGAATTATTTTCTGTGATCAAATCCAAGATTTTTCTTCCTTCGGTCGGTGTTTTGGAAGCAAAGGACCCTCCAGCGGCGATGTCAAGATATAGGGCGGACTTCTTGTCTAAACCCATGTAGAAATATTGCAATAACATGGGATCGGGGATAGACAAGTTTGGGCCAGAAAGAGTTAGCAAGGAAAACCTAACCCAGGCCGCACCTATGGACTCCTTCTCATTCTGCGAGAAATTGATGATTTCTAGCCGGAGAGCAACGATTCGGGATAAGGGAAAGAAGGCTGCGCAAAATTTATCTCGGAGTTTTTCCCAATCCCCATTCATGCTTCTGACGGCAATCATGTACCATTGTCCCGCTCTCTCACGAAGGGAGAAAGGAAACAACTTCCATTTCACAGTTTCTTGTGCCATGCCTTGGATCACGACGCATGAACACACTTGCTCGAACTCTCGCAGATGGTGATATGGATTTTCTTGGTCAGTTTCAGAGAAGGGTCGGCTTTTGACCATGGTTATAAAGGTGGGGTGGATCATATAGCCGGATGTGCAAATGGGTTTGGAGGATGGTGGTGGCTCAAATGACATTCCCCTTGGAGCAGAGAAGGATTGGATTGTAGGTTCTGGCTCCATGATAAATGTTTTTTGGTGTTTTTCAAGGAAGGGGTAGAAATGATGGATGGTGGAAGAGTGACAATGGATTGAGGATAAGCAATAAAAGGAAAAGGATAAAAGGATACAATACAAGGACCAACTAGGTTCGAAGATAAGACAACAACCGTTCCCCGGCAACGGCGCCAGAAATGCTTGTTGGTATTTCTTAACGTCACGGATAAATCCGCAAGCGTACGGAGAATACCGTTGTAGCACTTCACCCGTGAGTATTCAAGGGTATCGTTATTTATATTATCCCAAGGGAACGGAGTGGAATTATCTACTAGTCTAGCTGGTCCAAGGACACGAGGAAGGATGGTAGGTATGGGTAGAGAGGATTCCTATGGATGAAGTTCTATCTGGAACAAGGAAGAGTAAACACAGCAGGGCTGTCACCACCTACCGGCAAACCCCCTACTAGGACACGTGACACTAGGGCTATTAAGTCCCTAGGCCAGTCCTAGGGTCACGTGACAATAAGGCAATTAAGACCTCGCTGCCAGACCGATTCCCAGCAGTCAATTCCCTAGAACAGAGAGGATTAAGCAAGCAGGGCTGTCACCACCTACCGGCGACTCTCTCCTAGGACATGTGACACTAGGGCTATTAAGTCCCTATGCCAGTCCCAAGGTCACGTGACAACAAGGCAATCAAGTCCTCACTGCCAGACCTATTCTAGTAAAGGAAGAACTTATATTAGAATAGAAATATGCAATCCAATAGAAGATCGAGAGTACTTACTTGTAATGAAGATGAACGACGAACGAACGACGAACGAACGATGAACGATGAACGAACGACGAACGAACGATGAACGAACGAAGAACAATCCACTATAAATAAGTATCCTCCAAGATACAAAATTTGGACTAAGTCCTCACAAGGGAAGGACTACCCTTCTCTCCTACCCTACTCTCTCCCTACTCTACTAGTGTACAAGGGGCTCCAGGCCCTTGGGAGTGGAATGAGGCTCTCCTTCTTCTGTGTTCTTGAGGGGAGGGGGTACCCCTCTATTTATAGTCTTGAGTAGGTCGGTTTGGGGGCCTCCACCGCCTCAATGCACCGCCTCAACGCATTAAATGCAGGCAGAACCGACATCAGGAAGCACTACAAGAAATCTAGGCTTCTATGACGATTCTAGAGTGACAATTTACCAAAACGTCACTACCATACTCTGTTTATGACGATTTATGTGGCTGGAATGAATTTAGTGACAAATATTACATGTGCGTCATAAAAACAAGCTAAAAATCGTCACAAACGAAGGCAGAACCACATTGTGACGAACGCTCGTTTGTCATGAAGGCAACTAAGAGCGTCACTATTTTATTATAGTAGTAGTTTTCATAGTTTTGAATTTTTATCACTAAGTTTTTTATCTTTGTTAGTAGACATTATCAGTCCACTGCTAAAATTTTGGTATAAAAAATAGAAAATGAAGCTTCAAATAGAATTTTTTTGGGTACCGAAGAAAGCATATGGGCCGACCTTATCAGCAGTTGATACAATGAAGGATCTTAAAATGATTGTTCGATACCCCAAAAAAAAAACTATTAGGCCGCAAGGCCTGCTGGTCCAAACTGCGTTATTGCCTGTACCACAAGGCCGGCCCATATGCTTTCTTGAACCAACCAGCATTCAAAAATGGGGAAAAAAAAAAGAGCAAAGCAGCGCAAGTCGGGAATCGAACCCAGTTGCTCTCAACTGAAAACGAACGAACTTTCCACTACACCGCTTCGCTACTTCAAAGATTTCTGAGTAAAGTAATACTTAATTGAAATATGTCGCATAAGGCCCCCACTCATCGCTCCGCCGGGGCCACCTGTCGTTGGGTAGGGCTTCTGTCATGCGGGCCCCGTAAGTCCGCCGACGTCACTTCGGCCGGAGACATGTGGATGCCGCATGTCGGCCCTAGTTCATGATTCAGTTCATGCTAAGCTGCCAATTTTTTCTTTTAATTCGTATTTAAAATTTCTAACATGTCTAGATTCATCATATCTTGTCCAAATGAGTTGATTCTTTTTTTCACAATTTTATCAAATCACGGTCTACCATGTGGATTCATCGAAACCATGTTGATTGAGTTATATGTTTCATTTCTCCATTGACTCATTAATGGTGACTATTAACTAGTTGTTTCACTTTTTTTTAACTCTTCAAATATGTTGATTTCGAGAATGAGATTTTGTGCACATGTACATTTTATATGTATCTGCATGTATTCATTTTCATTAAATTTTAGGAAGCAACTTATTATGTAAGTGTTCACTTGGTCCTCAATTTGTCTCTAAACTCTATATCACATCCAAGTGAATCATGTGTTCCAATAGACATTCAAATTCAAAAGTTTCAACAAAATTCTAAAATAAATACATAGGCTTGATTAGACATGAAACATGCTCATAAGAAATTTGAGCTCGTAACTCAACATATTTGTGGAGATAAAAAAGACAAAAGAAATGAAAAAAATCACTACTCATTTGTCTTTTTTCTATCTCTCAACATAAGATGATCTGGGACCTGAAACTTGGGGGAGTCATGTAACATAGTCAAATGTACATACAGTAATTGTTTTGGTATATCCATGTGCACCAAAAAAATATTATTCTCACATAATTGAACTTTCAATGGACATAAATGGCGGAAATTTTGTAAAAAAAATCCAAAAAACTAAAGAAGGTTGGATTACGCATCTTACATGCACGTACATAATTTAAACCCTAGAGTCAAATTATTTCTAGAAATAAATAATATAAACATAAAGGCAAAATGATTTTTTAAATAGAAAACTTCCCAGGCCTGGGCTAGCTGAGCCTAGCTCAGTCGGCCCATTCGGCCTTTAGGCGTTATTGGCCCACTCCACTCTCCTCCGGTGACCGTCCGATCGAATCCAACGGCGTTCTTCCCTTCTCCCTCCGATAAAATCGACGGCGAAACCCTAAGTCTCCTCTCCCGTCTCCATTTGCTTCACGCTGTGCTGAGCCACTCCCAGTCCCAATCTCCCAGATCTGCCCACTCCCTAACCACACTCCTCTCTCTTTGTCAAAGGCGGCGGTGGCCGGCCCGGTGTCCACCAACGCGGGCCTGTCCTTGCCCACGGTGGCGCAGCATGTCTCGGCTTTCTTGTCGGACGAGGCGGCGTGCGCTGCTCGGTGCGGCACCATGGACGCGACGCGGCACGCGGCAGACGACCTACACCAGCGCCAGCGCGGGGCGATGCAACACGGCAGCAGATCAAGGGGCGGCACCTTTCTCTTCGTCAGGCTGAGCACCGGCCACCACTCCGTCAAGACATCCTCCTCTTCGTCAAGCTCAGATCCGACCGCCACGTCCTGATCCCTGGATGCCTGCAAGCTTCATGGGACAGTTCGACTCCAAGCTGCCGTGAAAGACGCTGTCGTTCCGCTGCCCTGCCGGTTCTACCCGTGCTGCATCACCTGGCTCCGCTCCCGATCTGCCGCTGGGAACACCTCCGCAGAATGTTGCCGCCAAGGTAATTTGATCTGCTTCCTCTGATGTATTCGTCCCTTCCTAGTTCCCTCTTCCGGTTAGTCTGGAAGAATTGAGTTGTTCCGTTCAGATTCGTGGCTAAGACGGAGCCGAGCTGTGCGATAGTTTACCACCTCTGAACATTGTCATCTGATGAATAAGTAGTACTCCCGATCGAAACCAATTGTCACAGCTCACATAGTACATATTCTCTGCTATTACAATTTTTTTGACCAATATGCATCAAAGTATCCCCTGTGACACCATATTTATTATTGAACTTAGTAAGAAAAGTGGAGTTTTTGTTTCAGTTTACCAAATTCAGACGACTTGGTGCAACAAGGATGGATGAATAAATGACTAATATTTGCACAAAAAAATAAAAATAAATGACTAATATGAGGATTGGTCTGTAGAAATTTCAAGGTTGATATTCTGATTGTATTTGCATTATCCCCTTTATGAATCCTGCACAAATGTCCTGTGATTTCGAAAGTAAGGTGCATGCTTTCCACTGTCTGAGTTTATTCTATACCTTGCGCACAAAAAAAATAAATATAAATGACTAATATGAGGATTGGTCTGTAGAAATTTCAAGGCTGATATTCTGATTGTATTTGCATTACCCCCTTTATGAATCCTGTACAAATGTCCTGTGAATTCGAAACTAAGGTGCATGCTTTCCACTGTCTGAGTTTATTCTATACCTTGTGCACCTTCTAGCAGTCTTTTTGAGATTATCAGATAACTGTATAATATTTTCTATAGTTAAAGTGCTTTGATTTCTTAGTGTTACAACTCAAGTATGGCATATATGCAGATCCGCACCTGTGAGGTTACATCTGCTCAAGCTAACGACCGGTGTTTTTCAGTTTGGATACTTAACGTAAGGCATGCCTTAACGTAAACAAGGATGAAGGCTTTGCCTCCTGTCCATAGACTACAGGTATTGTCTTTTTGTCTCACATGCTGCAGTGCTTATTAATGGTTAAGTAAATGTTGTCTTTGAATAAAAAGTAACTGCCTGCAGTATTGAAATACTGGTATTTGTGTTATGTTTTTCGTGATATATATGCAGCTGTAGAATGTTGATCCATTAATCTCTATACATCTGCATTTTGTTTATCTATAAATCTCTCTGTTTATCTATATATACAGCTGTAGAATGTTGGATCCATTAATCTCTATATTCTCCTCAGCTTTCTCTCTTTGCTGACATTTTTATTTTCACTCATGATTTCAGGAAACCAGAGCAAGCATGGTCAGCGATTTGTCAAAAGAGGAAGCTTGATTTAGAGTTGTTTTGCTTTCATCAGTTTTGTGAACTACTGTCCATCTTAGAGACTGGATGTGTATTGTGATTTTTATTCTACCATGTTATTGGGATCTGCTGTGAATATTACGACACTATTTGTATTGTTGGTCGTGGATTGTGATATCTATCTTAATTAAATTTTGGTTGGAATTGGAATATTTGGATTTATTGATGAGCTTGACATATTTCTTCTGAAAAATTGATCGAACCATCATGGCCAAAAAAAAGAAAAAGAAAAATTGGGCTGAACTAGAAACAATATTTCGTGGTAAGGTGGGCTAGGCCCTCAAAAGTATTATGGGCTTTAAAATGTTGCAAACGGAAAAATTCGATGGGCTCCGGCCGCAAATGGGCCACTAGTGCTGATCCATGCTAAAATATACAATGGGCTTTCAATGTGGCTCCGGCCACAAATGGGCTGATTGTCATAGGGGCCTTGTTGGATTTTGTGACACTTTGAGCCTAATCGTCATAAAAAATCTATGACGAAAGCATAAATTTTTGTCACAAAACATGCTTAAACACATATGATAGGTGACAAATTGATTTTCGTCACAGGTTTGTCACATACTTCAATCAATGACAATTTTTTCAGGTTTTATGACTAAAATGAAACGTCACCTATCATAGGTTTTCTTGTAGTGAAGGCGGTGGCGACCAGCCAGAGAAAGATGGGCCAGATTGGCCACTGTAGCAGGTCGGCCGACCTCACTGTAGCAGGTCGGCCGACCCCCCCCTTGGCCCATTTGGCCTTGGGTTTGGCCGAGGGGTCCTCCTTGATGTCTTGTTCAATGATCTTCGTGCATTGGCCCAAGTCGGTTGAGTTTTGTATGACTTTTGATCCATATCTTGTTGGGCTGCCTGTGCTGATTTTCTCGGAGTGATGTGTTGTGGCCTTCTTGATGTGAATTCCCTCCTTTTGATATGAAATGTACCTGCACTCACAAATTCACCAACACTCGTGGAAATCGTTAGTAATAAACTCCTACCACTATGTTTGGTGTTCATTTTATTTCTTTTATGCAGGTAATTGACGGTCAAAAGTGGTACTTAAGGGCCGTCAACATCGGTCTGCCTTTTTGTTGTGATCTCGGTGAACATGGACATAATCTAGTCCTTCGAACTTGTCTTCAAATCTGTTGACCGCTTGAACGTAGGCAATCATGTCCTGGTGAACACAAGACCAGTGCTTCTTCAACTGGTTGATAACCAGGAGAGAGTCGCCTCGTACTTCAAGATGTCGGATGCCGAGTGATGCAGCTATTCGTAAGCCGTGTAAGACAGCTTCATACTCGGCGGCATTATTGGAAACTTTAAAACGTAGCTGCAGGGCATAACTCAACTCATCTCCACTAGGGGAGATTAGTAGAATGCCTGCACCGCCTCCTGAGAGTTGTAATGAGCCATCAAAATACATGACCCACTCTTCAATCTTCTCGGGCTTAGGAGGAACCTGGGTTTCAGTGTACTCGGCTACAAAGTCGGCGAGAGCTTTCCCTTTTATGGCCGTTTGAGGCTTGAACGAAAGTTCATAGGTGCTCAGCTCAATGGCCCACTTTGCGATTTTGCCGGTTGATTGTTTATTCTTGAGAACATCCCCGATGCCATGAGAGGTTATCATGGTAATTGGGTGATCTTGGAAATAGTGGATGAGTTTGCGAGAAGCCATCAGCAACCCGTAGGTGATCTTGTGGATGTGCGAGTACCTGACCTTTGAGTCGGACAGAACTTCGCTGACAAAGTACACCGGTCTCAACTTTCTGAACTTGACCGGCTTCTTCTCTTTCTACGACAAGGGTAGCGCTGACTACATGAGTCGTTGCTGCGACGTAGAGGAGAAGAGGCTCGTGTGGGTCCGGAGGGACTAAGGTTGGTGGTGAACTCAGAAACTCTTTTAACTGGACAAAAGCGTTCTGAGCCTCCTCGTCCCATACGAACTTGTCTTGTTTTTTGAGGAGTTTGAAGAACGGAAGTCCCTTTTCGCCGAGTCGTGATATGAAGCGGCTCAGAGCTGCCATGCATCCTGACAGCTTCTGAACATCACGTTGGCACTCTGGAACCGGCATCTTCAGTATTGCTTCGACTTTCTCGGGATTAGCCTCGATGCCCCGATGGGTGAGGATATAGCCGAGTAATTTGCCGGACGGGACACCGAAGACGCACTTCTCGGGATTGAGCTTCATTTTGAATTCTCGCATGCACTCAAAAGTGGCTCGAATGTCTTCAATGAGGTCATCTTTGTTCTTAGTCTTGATAACCACATCGTCGATATATGCTTCGACTTTGCGCTGCTCAAGGAGACGGGCCAGACACTTCTGGATGCAACGTTGGTATGTTGCTGCCGCGTTCTTGAGGCCGAAGGGCATTGTTAGATAACAATAAGCGCCAAAGGGAGTTATAAAGGACGTTTTTAGACAATCCTCCTCTTTGAGTCGGATTTGGTGATAGCCAGAGTAGCAATCAAGGAAACTCAATAATTGACACCCAGCAGTGGAGTCTACAACTTGATCTATTCTGGGGAGCCCAAAAGGGTCTTTTGGGCAAAACCTATTGAGATCCGTGTAATCAACGCACATGCGCCATTGTTTATTCTTTTTCCTAACTAAAACAGGATTAGCAAGCCAGTCGGGGTGAAACACCTCCTTGATGAAGCCGGCTGCTAAAAGCTTAGTTACATCATTTCTAATGGCTTCTCTGCGATCGGGGGTAAAGCGTCGCAGTCGTTGCTTGATGGGTTTGGCCGTCGGGTCGACGTGAAGAGCGTGCTCGGCAATTTCCCTTGGGACTCCTGGCATGTCGGAGGGTTTCCAGGCGAAAATGTCAATGTTGTCCCGTAGGAAACTGACGAGCGCGAGTTCCTATTTATCATCCAGGGACGTCCCGATGTTGGCCGTCTTCGTGGGATCACTTGGATCGAGGGTGATCTTCTTGGATTCAGGATCAACAGGTTGGACGCTGGATTTGGAAGCCTTCTTTGAAGGGACCGAGTTATCCGCGTTGTTGGCGTCTTCTTCAAGGTTAAGCATTGCTTTGCCGTGCTCTGCCTCTTGAGTCGCCGCGAGCTGAAGTGACTCGGCTTCACAAGCGTAGGAAATCTTAACATCAGAGCGGAGTGTAATGACTCCTTTTGGAGCTGGCATTTTCAGAACTAGGTAAGTATAGTTCGGAATAGCCATGAACTTGGCCAAAGCGGGCCTGCCAATGATGGCATGGTAGGCTGACTCAAAGTCGGCTACTTGGAAGCAGATGTATTCTTTCCTATAATTGTCGGGATTGCCGAACTGAACAGGGAGAGTAATCTGTCCGAGTGGTAGGGCTGAGGTGCCCGGGATGATCCCATGAAAGGGGGAGTTACTCGGCTGGATGCTTGATCTTGGGATTTTCATATCGTCAAGTGTTTTGACAAATAAGATGTCAAGAGCACTCCCTCCATCTATGAAAACTTTACTAAGCTGGACTCCATCGATGATCGGGGAAAGGATCAAAGGATATCTGCCCGGCTTGGGGATGTAGTCTGGATGATCTCGTCGATCAAAGGTGATAGGTACTTCGGACCATCGTAGATAATGAGGTGCATCAACTGAGATTGTGTTGACAGCTCGGCTGGTGAGCTTTTGCTTGCGTTTGGACTCATATGCGTCTGGACCACCAAAGATGTGGAGGCATTGCTTAGGTTCTTGGTAACCATCTTGGTCATCTTCATCCTCAGCCTTTGGGTCTGCCTCGGCCTTCTTGTTGGTGTAGGTCATGAGCCCCTTGAGCTTCATGCAGTCACGGAGTTTGTGGGAACTCTTTGGACCACCATGAAAGATACAAGGTCCGTCGAGGAATTGCTCGTAATTGGTGGGTTCTCGAGGCCCACGCTGCTTCTGGAACCGGGACTTGTCAGCTACTGCGACTAGATCATCGCCCTTGCGCTTCTTATCCTTCGAGCCCGATCCTTCTGGCTTATCCGACTTGTTCTTGTTGTCTTAGCGTCTGCGGTAGGAGTCCTTGTCGCGCTCAGCGCATAACTCGTTCCCTGCAGCGTATGAGTCAGCTAAGGCCAGCATCTCTCTGACAGAGCCGGGATAGCCTTGCCCCATTTTGTGGAGTAAAGGTTGGTCGGTGCAACCGTCAACAAATGCCGAGATGACTTCTGTCTCGGTGATGCTTGGTATCTCGTTCTTCTTTTGTGAAAAACGCTGGATGAAGTCCCGAAGGGACTCGCCCTCCTTCTGCTTGATCATCTTGAGATCTCTGCTTTTGGCGGGTCTTTGTGCCGTCGGCTTGTAAGTATCGATGACCGTGTGGCGGAGCTCATCCCAGGAATTAATAGACCCGGGTGGCAAGTTAGCTAGCCAACGTCTTAACGGTGGGGCTAGCATGATGGGAAGGTAGCAGGCCATGACAGCTTTGTTGCCACCAGCGATGTGAACAGCAAGGGAGTAGGTATTTAACCACTCGGCCGGGTCTCCCTTTCCGTCGTACTTCTCAACTCCTGGCAGGCGCATTGACTCGGGGAATCGCGCTGAGTTGCGGAGCCTTCGGGTGAGAGCTTGCAGTCCGTCGATGTCGGCTGAGTCATCGTCCGAGTGACGGTTGTTGCGTCGGGGGGAGCCGCTACGGCGTGGGGGTGTGTCTCGGCGTTCATCGTCACGATGGCGCCTGTCACGGTCCTGGTCGCGGTGTTGGCGATGACCATCACGGTAACGATCTTCATCCCGGTCGTTCTTGCGTTGGCCATCTTCTCGGCGATCTTCTCGGCGTCGGTCATCTCGATGTCTGTCGTCGTCACGGCGCCGGCGATCATTGTCACGGTCCCGATCCTCCTCTTGTCGGCGGTATTCTCTCCGCGGCGCATCTAGAGGAGGTGTGTCTCGCGGTGGGGTTCTCCTTGGCGGTGATCGCGCTGGCGGGGTTGGTGACCGATCAGGGGAGCGACGCCGCGGTGAGTGAGATCGTCTGGGTGATCGTCGTCCGGGTGAACGTCCGATGCCGAAACGATCGTAGTCATCCTGTCGGGCGCGTTCTCGATCTTCTGATCTTTGGCGACGTATGGCGTTGATATCTCGGCGAGCATCAAACCCAGGTCGAGCTATCACCTGTCGGTGAAGATTCTGCTGGGGAGGTGCTTCCGCGGCTGCCGGAGTTCGTTGACGGTTGTCACTTGGATTTTCCAGGAGCCTACGCCTTCTGTTGGACGATGAAGAGCTGGGGGCCCGAGAGGGAGTTTGACTCCTCAGGAGGGTGGCAGCTTCGGCGTAACACTTAGCCTTGTCAAGCAGAGGCGTGATGGCTGCTGGTGAGAAGTTTGGGTCGTTTATGGCTGCTTGAACCTGATCAAGGATGGTCCTATTGGCGACCATGTTCTGCTCCGGTGTCCGAAAGGCTTGATGACCGTTGACGTCAACGAAAAGTGAACGTTGGAGATCGCGAGATCTGCCATTGTTCCTTCTTCTAGGAGATCGATTGTAGTCATCAGGATTCTCGTCTTCCTCAGGTATTGTACCGAGGGCACCTTGATTGTTTAGTCGGGGTTGTTGAGCCCGAGCTGCGGCTGCAGCAGAGGACTCGGCGTTCATTGCAGTTAGGGCCGCCGCGGCTACTTCGTCAGCTGCCGTTGTAGCTGCCGGAGCAGGAACGACGATGTTTGCTGCCGGTGGTGGCCCTCCCGGTGGTGGTCCGGGTAAGTTGGCCGTGTCACCGTCCTGAGCGGTCAGATCACCTATTACGGCGAAGCACTAATACGGCATGGGCGAGGATGAGCCGTCCGAGCTGTAACCAGCATGAGTTCCTTGATCTGTCGGCTCGTACATGGAGTCCCAGATTGATGTATCATAGGTGTCCATGTGATCTTCCCGGATGCAAGCAACCAGGTTGAAGGACATGTCTCCCTCTGATGCTAGTAGCTCCTGCACGTCTCCCCGGAGAAAAATATCAGCAGAATTGCGCAAACCGAAGGGAAACATACCATAGCGTTGAGCCGGATAGTAAATCAAGTTCGGCAGGTCAGATCTGAAGCGGATGTTCTCCAGAGCGGATCTTGTCTCGGCTGCCGAGTAGTCCGAGTAGGACTCGATCTGAAGCCTGGAGAAGCCGGACTCTAACTCGGAAAGAGAAGAGTCCGACTCGGTTTCGACCCCGATAGTCGACGAGTTGACGGAGACGAGATTGCCGAGGTTGTCGGCGACGAACTCCAAGCTCCCGAAGCTAAGCCGGGCGCCTGGAGCGAAGTTGTTGATGGAGTAGTCCATCGTAGTCGACGGAGAGGATCCCGACGCACCCCCTACCTGGCGCGCCACTGTCGAGGTTATAGGACCTCGATAGATTTGTTATGGGGGCGAAGGGACCAAGAATACGATGGTGAACACGAGACAAGGAGTTTAGACAGGTTCGGGCCTCCCGGAGGATAAAAGCCCTACGTCCTGTATGTCGTGGTATTGATTGTGTATGTTTGAGAGGAGATCCCTGCCCGCCTTATATAGTCGGGGGTACAGGGTTACATGGAAAGAGTCTTAGTCGGTTACATCATGGAAATACTTGGAGTACAAGGCAAGAAGCATTTCCTACATCCATCCGAGTAGTAGAACCTTCCATCTTGTATCGTGGACTACTCGGTTTCTTCTGGGCTGGTCCGACTACCCTTGTCAAGTTACTCGGCCCTTTGGTCTTGAGGGTACCCGGGGGTCATGGTAACGACAACAAGGCCATCCAACGGCTCTAATTTTTCAGATGACGTGGCTCAACGTGATGTTAGCTTTATAGCAATAAATGCCATGTAGTGATAGTTAATGTGCGATTGTGGAGGTATGAGTGTAGAGCTTTGAGGAAATAGACAGCTAGATGGAAAAGACAAAAGGCCATCCAACGGCTCTAATTTTTCAGATGACGTGGCTCAACGTGATGTTAGCTTTATAGCAATAAATGCCATGTAGTGGGTTGCATCTATATAAGATATATAGATACTGGTTGGAAACATAATACGAAGCAAAGTAATTTTAGGTGGCCAACCATGGCAACACATCCAAGGTGTGACAAATGTATTTCCTCTGGCAAAACATAGCTATATAAGTATATAATGTTTTACTTACCTTATGCGTGTCGCAAAAGTATGATTGATGAATATCTCATTTTGTAGAACATGAACAGGTGTGACATGTGCGTTCCATTTTAGAACAGTTTGTAGAACATGTACCGGTCAAAAGCTCAGTGTGTTTGATCACTTAGCATCAAACGGCAAAACGAACTTGAGCCCTCGTTCAAGAAAAAAAAAGGAAGGGAATTTAGGCCCACAGGAACTCAACTGCTTAAAGCACAGGAGAGAAGATATGTGTTTACACGCGGAACAGAAGGCGAACAGGTGCCCGTTGCCGTAATGCAGTTGCAGGGGCGTAAAAAAAATTGCAGTTGCAGGGGCGGCGTTTGGCTGTCGCGTCTCTTCCTTCGTTAATATCACGCGCCCCCTCCCCTCCAACCGATTGCTTCAGTTTTCCCTGATCCTCCGCTCCGTTCATCTCCTCTCTCTCTCTCTGAGCAGTTTGCGTGGCTTAGCAATGGCGGCTTCTGCTTTCTACAGGGCAGGCGGTGGCCCGCCGCCGAACAGTTTCGTCGTCGCGGCATCGTCTTCTCCGTCAAGATATCGCCGAGGATGCAGGCTCCTGCGTGGTCATGGTGGCGCTCGAGTGCGTCCTCGCCGCCGTTCGCACGCCCGGCTGCATGTCCGACCCAGGCCAGGCCTTCCTCATCGTCAAGCGCTTCGGCACCATCTCCGTCATGGCCAAGGAATGGGGAAGTGTGCTGTATTGGCCCAACTTCGCCGTCACGCTGCAAGCAACAATGGAGATTGCGCACGGCATGCTTTCAACGGACATGCCAAACACATCATCCAAGGTATGTACGACTTAAGATTGAATTAGCGTAAAACTTCCCCTGATCAGTTCTTGTCACAAGGTTTTTCGGGAGTAGGATGGGTTATGATATTGGAGGAACTATAACTTGCACATGCTGCAGTGTCATGCTTTCAAATTCTGCCATTACTTGCCTACAATTTCTCTGATATGCTGACTGAAGTTTGGTAGGACGAATTGGTTTTGCTAGCAGAAATGTACTCTGCTCTTTGAATTGAATTGGATTTTCATGTTACGTTGTGGAAAGAATTGTTCTTTTCTTGGTTGATTTTGTTGAGAAATTTTGTTGAGGAAAGAATCCTTCTTTTCTT
Source organism: Eragrostis curvula (assembly GCA_007726485.1). Classification (NCBI taxonomy): domain Eukaryota; kingdom Viridiplantae; phylum Streptophyta; class Magnoliopsida; order Poales; family Poaceae; genus Eragrostis; species Eragrostis curvula. The sequence goes on along the minus strand of RWGY01000732.1, from coordinate 7,735 downwards.
CTGTCATTCTGTGTGCTAGCAGAGTAGATTCTTCCAAAAAATTATGGAGCCAAGAGTCATATGATGGTTGTTGTCTCTGGAAGTTTTTTTTTTTTTTTTTTTGCTTCCATATTTGCCAAATTTACAGTGATTTCAGTTTCGTGAATAACATACAGACCTTAGTTTTACATATCAAGGAAAGGCTTTCCCCTTTTTTCGTTAACTGAATGGTACTGTGGAAAATGTTAATGAGCTTCCTTAGTTTGATGTGAATGGGCGGTGATAATTGTTTGATGTGATATTTCAATGTGGTATGTGGTCTTCAGTTTGGAACAATTTTAAGAAATAAAAAAAAGCTCAATTCACCATCAATCAAATACCTGCAGTAGTGCTTAAACTGGAACTTTTAATAACATCTATCATAAGAATCTACTATTTCTTTATAAGTGCAACCAACAAAAGGTCATTAACTCCTATTTTTCTCAACTCTCATGCAGCCACATCATCCCAATTACTTACACCGTTGGATTCTAGCCTCTTGGTTTCATCTGTCCGTCCATCCTTTTACCTGGTAAGTTATTACCCACTACGCATTGTTCCTAGCTTTCCCCTCCACGCCTCTCCTCTGGCTCTCTTCTTTAATCCGTAAGCTTTCATGCTAAAAGTAACTGCCTTCTTTAATCTGTGCCTCCGTGCTATGAGAAACTGCACAAGGACCATTTAGTCATAGCTCCAAGCGTTATCGAGAGGCCAGGCATGCAGAAACTCCCGCCATCAAGAGACAAAAATGCGATCATAATGTCAGTCTGTACAAATATGCACTACTGCTAGACAATCAAGAGAGAGTGCCATCGATTGAGCTATTCCTCACCCGATCCTTCATCAGTCACTCATATTACCACTCCTAAAGATTGAAGCATCCCACTTCATTGCGCTTCTTTTGTTGAGGTATTTCCTCACATTACCAATCCTTTGATTTGCTACTGCTACTGTCCTACGCCTGCAGCTTCGTGTTGCCGCTCATCTGCTCCTTTTGGTTTCCCTCTCTATTCAGTCAGGTTCTTCATTTCGTTAATTTTATTTTGTTGGTTCTTCATTGCTGTCCATTTTGTGGATTGATTGTGCACTCAACCTGTTGGATGAATTGTCCCTTAGAAATTCCTCTTGATGTGTTCATGTAAAGGATCACTGCATCATGTTTGTTGGGTTCACGTAAGTGTTAAGATTCTGTAGGTTCACCTATATTGATTTTGAATATCCTCTGCATATCTGCAGGTTCTACGAATTGAGTTAGGATTATAGCAGGAGCTTTGGCCTTCTTTAATTTGGTCATTCAGGTAAGCAAAAATATACTGAAAGTCTATGCATTAATCATTATTTGTTACTTTTGGCAATCAATCAGTTGTCCCCTATTTTGTTACTTTCGGTCACCAATTAGTCTGCTATTTTATATTTCAACTGCTTCAGTTTGACATTTACCTTGGCCTCCTACGTTCGCAATTGTAAGCCTCGGTGAAACAGCCACAATGTCGTCCATCTCATGTTTTGATTCCTCAACTTGATTGCAATATCGCTTATTTTGATGCGCACATGATCACTTGCTCTAGAATCTATGGCAGTGCAATCTGCTCAACCCTCAGTATCCGCACAAGTATTCCTAATGATCCCCAAATCGGTAAAGCTATCGATATCCCATTGACAAAATAACTGCAATACTTTAAATACCATTAATACACTGTCTTTTAGCAAAATAACTGCAATGCTGCAAATACCATTAATCACACACAACATCACTAAACGTTAAATCTCTCCTGCATTTCACCATTATATAACACGGTTATCTCCACCTGTATTGTTCATCTCCTCATTGCCAAAACCAATGGTGCAGCGACAACTCTTCAAAAGGTTTCCTCTCAGCGCAAACTTAAAAGTTTCTATTTCATTTTACATGTGCTCATCTCTTTACATGGCTTTCTATTTTATAGTAGAGTTCCTTATAGTATCATCTCATCTATGATTTTGTTTCAGTTTTGTTACATGATACTTCTGTACTAACAACAAAAATACTATTTTCGATTAGGACGGCATAGAAATCCTCATATGGTGCTTTTGACTCTACAATCAGTTCTCCAAAGAAGATGCGCAGTGCATATGTCCAAGCAATGAATGAGCTCAAGTATGCTACCAGGCCAAAAGTCTGTCTAAATGTCACAACTAAATCTCAGGTTGAAGACATAACAACACAACTGCCAGCTGACAACCACGCTTCCATTCCATCGATAAATCACATGCATATTGTGCCTATGAATCTCTTAATAGTAATTCACCTTCGTGTCAAAAACACAACTGATAGTTTTTACCTTTCCATCACTTCATATGCTAATATTTTGAAATTACACTAAAGACCCCGCAGCAACGCGCGGAGAATTCATCTAGTTTTTTTTAATACTTGTATGTAAGAGTACTATTCAGATGGTGGTTATGGTTCAGAGTCAGATTGAATAGGTGATAAAATTCATAACCTTATTTAGTTACATAGTATGGTTTCATTTTTTGTTATGTCATCTCCATGTCTTATTATGGTTCGGGGCCATAATGAACAATCTATGCTTTGGTTGCTTGGCATACTTTGGCCACATAGTGTCTAATTATTGGGAAAGTTATAGAATCAACGGATGCTATTTTAGTTCTAATAACTTTTTCCTGCTGAATCTTTTTCTTTAGTGACACTCCCTAGCTATTCAAAACAATTATTATGCTTTCATTGCTTTCTTGAAAACTCTACAGGATGCTTTTATTAACACACTTGATAGTTTATATTAACACTGATACTAATATTTTTATAGTTTGTGATAAAACAGGATGAGCATGTGTGTCAGTGTTAAGCACCCTTTGAGTACTGGTGCCGGTACGTACCCAGTATTGACATATTGAAGAGAAATGGATATGCCTACCATATACAACACGGTATCATTGAAGTTCGATGGATGTATATACCATCTCTCTGCTTATTGCAAACTCAGTGGATATGTTATGTATGTAACTACTCAATATTAACTGGGTATGTCCTCTAACCTATGCACTATGCACGCTGCCTGGTTTCTATATCAGCTAGCATAGTACAATAATCTCCTGTTTATGCTTTTACTTAGGACAGCTGGTTGAACATTTTCGGAACAATCTCACTATATTGCTCTTGTCTCATTTTCCTCGCTCCTCAGGTATAGGTTGAGGCTTTGAGACACATTCCTTTGCCCTGTAGACACTACAATGTGCGTGGGTGTTGTGAGACTATGAAATATGTCGTTGATCGTTCTTTTTCTTAATTTGGAGCTATAGAATAATTTTAATTGTCACTCATTGCAGGACCGTATGGTAAAACATTTTACTCATTTGGTTATTTTTCAAGATTTTGAGGGAAGGGAAATAATTTCTGCGTATCTCCATGCTGATATAATCTCCGGGCAAAAAAGGGGAGTTACACATCTCAGGGTCCTTGCGAGTTATGAAGATTGTTTGGATGTATGCTTTATTTTAAATGCAACGTTCCTAATTATGTATGCTCTTTTATGTTAATCGATATTACTTTTATGAAGGCTACTGCTCTTTTATTTTAACTGATATATCACTTAAGACTTCATAACAAAGATAGATTATCTGTTATTGATCAATTCATGACGGAAAAGGTATGTGCTTCAAGTTCTACCTTTAATTAGAGTACAGTTTTCAAGCAATGCAAATTGTCAGGTTACTGGTCAAGTTTGGATTTTAGGATAAAAGAAAATGCTGCTGCATGGCTCTCATCATTGCAAAATATACCTCTCGTTAACATCCTTGACATGTGAGTATTGAAAAACATGCATAACTTACTCCGCTTCTTTCTGCTCTGGAGGAGCGACGGCGGCAGCGCAAGGAGAGCCCCTTCAAGAACCGCCGTGAGAAGAACGGGGGGTTCAAGGGCAGCCTTACCGGCCTCAGCATCGGCGCCGGCGTGATCTCCACGCAGAAGATATGGCGAAGCCTGCAGGCTTTCGGCGACATCGCCTTCGCCCACTCCTTCACCAACATCTTCATCTTCAAGAAGCAACGCGGGCCCTCGTCCCCGCCTCCGGGTTAGATCGAGAGTGGAGATCCAAAAGAGTCGCCATCTGCAGGGCTCCTTCAAGAACCGCTGCGATGAGGAGAGACGCAGGAACTTCTGCGGGATGCGCCACTACGAGAAGCACTCTGGCAAGGTACTCTCCTTCCCCCTCTTTCCTCCCCCTGCAATCGAGTTGATTGGCGAGTGCCGAATATTTTTTTATTAGTTTGTAACGTGGTGAGAGAGGAGGAATAGCAACCGGCTGTTGCTTCTTTCGTTTGGAACTGTGTACTCACAATTAGGCTTATTATGGATCTCGAAAATGAATAGATAAATAAATCATGTGTTAGCGCCTGTACTCATGCTACCAGTTTCAAATACTGTTCTTGGATTTTGCATATTTAGACTGTTCGCCTTTATGTGACATGGAAATGGACTTGACAGAGGTCTTCGCTTTCAGTTGCCACACGACATTGGAACAATTTTGTTGGGAATGGCAGATACATATATATATACTTGCTGTTGCCCTTGCACACGCACCAAACAGTGCAAGTGATTGGGGATGTCTGTTTAATTAAGTTTCTTATGATCTATTACAATATTAGGCCTAACATAATTTACTAATAATGACTATCGAGAAACAATAGATACTAGTCATTTTGTACAATTTCTTTTGGCTATGCCCTGTCAAGTTGGTTCAATATGAAGTTAAATTAAGTTGCACAAAACATTTAGACACCCTAAACCCGAAGTATATTATACTTTTCTCTTCATGTATTGGGGTGAATATTGTGGATCTAGAGAGTGCTCATTTAGTCATTTATTTTGTATTATGGGAAGCTTAAATTGGAACCTGCATTCGGTGGTGGTGATGGTCATCAAAAGTTGAATATAGCAGGATTTGGGATGAATATATGTTCCTAATTGTGGCACTCTTTTTCTGGTTTGGATTTCAGGAAAAAATATTATTGTTGTTGTATGTATTTGTGTCTCTTGTTACCCTGTTATTGTATAATCTGTTATAGCTACGTCCTGCTACCATAAAATTTGCATTTTCTCGCTGATTTGTGAAGTGCAGTTTTTGTTTTCCATTCACAGTGAGCACTAAGTAAATGCTCAACTGAGTTTTTTTTATTTTGTGTCTTACCTGAAATGTTGTCTTTTTCTGACTTCTACCAGTCTTTGTGGCTTAATTTTGTTGGTAAAGGAAGCCTGAGTACAGAGAAAAACTCTGTTATAAAAGGTTGGAGCTAAAAATTCTTTTGACTGAAAAAGTATGTTAATGTCAATTGCAGCTTATGTGAGCTTTGGGCGTACAAAACAAAAAAAAATTAATGGGGCCTGCCAACATTTGTTTCATTATTCCCCAAATGATAACAGGAGTATTAGATCATTATGATGCCTGTTAACAATCCAGGACGGTATGATTCCACTGTATATTTAACCAAAACTTGGTGCATGTTTCTATGCAATAAAAGGGGCAACCAAGAACCAAGTTCGATAACCTCTGGAAATATCTTGACATATATAGCCCCAGTTATTTGGTCACCAATTAGTCTGCTATTTTATATTTCAACTGCTTCAGTTTGACTTTTACCTTGGCCTCCTACGTTCGCAATTGTAAGCCTCGGTGAAACAGCCACAATGTCGTCCATCTCATGTTTTGATTCCTCAACTTGATTGCAATATCGCTTATTTTGATGCGCACATGATCACTTGCTCTAGAATCTATGGCAGTGCAATCTGCTCAACCCTCAGTATCCGCACAAGTATTCCTAATGATCCCCAAATCGGTAAAGCTATCGATATCCCATTGACAAAATAACTGCAATACTGCAAATACCATTAATACACTGTCTTTTAGCAAAATAACTGCAATGCTGCAAATACCATTAATCACACACAACATCACTAAACGTTAAATCTCTCCTGCATTTCACCATTATATAACACGGTTATCTCCACCTGTATTGTTCATCTCCTCATTGCCAAAACCAATGGTGCAGCGACAACTCTTCAAAAGGTTTCCTCTCAGCGCAAACTTAAAAGTTTCTATTTCATTTTACATGTGCTCATCTCTTTACATGGCTTTCTATTTTATAGTAGAGTTCCTTATAGTATCATCTCATCTATGATTTTGTTTCAGTTTTGTTACATGATACTTCTGTACTAACAACAAAAATACTATTTTCGATTAGGACGGCATAGAAATCCTCATATGGTGCTTTTGACTCTACAATCAGTTCTCCAAAGAAGATGCGCAGTGCATATGTCCAAGCAATGAATGAGCTCAAGTATGCTACCAGGCCAAAAGTCTGTCTAAATGTCACAACTAAATCTCAGGTTGAAGACATAACAACACAACTGCCAGCTGACAACCACGCTTCCATTCCATCGATAAATCACATGCATATTGTGCCTATGAATCTCTTAATAGTAATTCACCTTCGTGTCAAAAACACAACTGATAGTTTTTACCTTTCCATCACTTCATATGCTAATATTTTGAAATTACACTAAAGACCCCGCAGCAACGCGCGGAGAATTCATCTAGTTTTTTTTAATACTTGTATGTAAGAGTACTATTCAGATGGTGGTTATGGTTCAGAGTCAGATTGAATAGGTGATAAAATTCATAACCTTATTTAGTTACATAGTATGGTTTCATTTTTTGTTATGTCATCTCCATGTCTTATTATGGTTCGGGGCCATAATGAACAATCTATGCTTTGGTTGCTTGGCATACTTTGGCCACATAGTGTCTAATTATTGGGAAAGTTATAGAATCAATGGATGCTATTTTAGTTCTAATAACTTTTTCCTGCTGAATCTTTTTCTTTAGTGACACTCCCTAGCTATTCAAAACAATTATTATGCTTTCATTGCTTTCTTGAAAACTCTACAGGATGCTTTTATACACACTTGATAGTTTATATTAACACTGATACTAATATTTTTATAGTTTGTGATGAAACAGGATGAGCATGTGTGTCAGTGTTAAGCACCCTTTGAGTACTGGTGCCGGTACGTACCCAGTATTGACATATTGAAGAGAAATGGATATGCCTACCATATACAACACGGTATCATTGAAGTTCGATGGATGTATATACCATCTCTCTGCTTATTGCAAACTCAGTGGATATGTTATGTATGTAACTACTCAATATTAACTGGGTATGTCCTCTAACCTATGCACTATGCACGTTGCCTGGTTTCTATATCAGCTAGCATAGTACAATAATCTCCTGTTTATGCTTTTACTTAGGACAGCTGGTTGAACATTTTCGGAACAATCTCACTATATTGCTCTTGTCTCATTTTCCTCGCTCCTCAGGTGTAGGTTGAGGCTTTGAGACACATTCCTTTGCCTGTAGACACTACAATGTGCGTGGGTGTTGTGAGACTATGAAATATGTCGTTGATCGTTCTTTTTCTTAATTTGGAGCTATAGAATAATTTTAATTGTCACTCATTGCAGGACCGTATGGTAAAACATTTTACTCATTGGTTATTTTTCAAGATTTTGAGGGAAGGGAAATAATTTCTGCGTATCTCCATGCTGATATAATCTCCGGGCAAAAAAGGGGAGTTACACATCTCAGGGTCCTTGCGAGTTATGAAGATTGTTTGGATGTATGCTTTTTTTAAATGCAACGTTCCTAATTATGTATG
>RWGY01000731.1:0-14060 GCA_007726485.1 Eragrostis curvula | reverse complement strand
ATCCCCAATAACTTTTGGTCTCGGCCCCAGGAGTCCGGATTATTAGGGGTTGCTTTAGCATGACATGTGGCAAACCATTTGTGGCAACAAACTTGGATGAAACAAACGAATGCGAAGCTCCAGAATCAAACAGAACTGTTGCAAGGGTTGAGTTGACGAGGTACTCACCAAGAACAACGTCTGGAGTGTCTTCAACTTCATCTGCATTAATGTGGTTGACTTTTCCTCGACCGAAGGTTTGATTGCTCCTTCGCTGCTGTCCCGAGGATTGCTGTCCACCACGTCCAACTCCAGATGCTACATTCCTGGTGTTGCTTGCTTGCTGAGATGAAGCATTATTCTGGTTCAGATAAGGACATCTATGTTGGTATTTCTTACGGTCACAGATAAATCCGCAAGCGCACGGAGAATACCGTTGTAGCACTTCACCCGTGAGTATTCAAGGGTATCCAGTCCTAGGGTCACGTGACAGCAAGGCAATTAAGTCCTTGCTGCTAGACCTTCTCTTGTTCAAGCAGACAACCAAACACCCAAAGCTGTTTATCAACCTAAGCACCACGCTCACATTGCTAAACAGTACTCTCGATTCCCATGGGACTTTGACCCTTCGGATCATCAAGTCGGGAATAAGAGTACACCTAATCCTGACCCGACGGATCAACAGATCAAGTGCTAGAACATGCATGACTCTGACCCTACGGATCATCAAGTAAATGGGTGAGACATGTGTAACTCTAACCCTGCGGATTAACAAGCTACGATCTATATCGCACATAACTCTAACCCTACGGATTAACAAGTTATGGGCTCGAGCATGTCTCACCACTTCATGCATGAATCGAGTGTAAGGACATAAACGAGTGAATAAAGGCATGTCAAGCATGAAGCAACCAATCATGACTAGATAACAACCACATAGAAAGCACATGGCTATCATACTAGTACAATCATAAGGCATGAGGAATAAAGAAGATAATTCTATTGGGGTGGACCTTGATACTTACTTAAGATGAGATGAACGACGAACGAACGATGAACGAACAACGAACGAACGATATATTATTAGCAAGTATCCTCAAGATACAAGATTGGGCTAAGTCCTAACAAAGGGAGGACAGCCCTCTCCTCTACCAAACTCTCCCCTCTACTCCTCTACAGCCTAGAGACTAGTCTAATGCTAGAGAATGGATTCCTCTTGGTGTCAATGTGTGTTGTCTTGTGTTGTGTCCTGAGAGGAGGGGGGTACCCCTTATTATATAGCCTCCAAGGTCGGTGGAATTGAGTCGGTTCCGCGAGGTGGTATCATTGATTGCAGGGGGAACCGACATTGCAACGTCGGTTGCGAACCGCCATAGAAGAGTGGGCCTCAATGGGCTTTAGGGGGGGGGGTCGGCCGACCCAGCTAGGGGGGGTCGGCCGACCTGTGGCTGGCCCCATCTGGGCTGGGCCTTGGCAGGTGGCCTCCCCTCTGTTCCTTGACCTTGGTCCCGAGTGCTATGGGTAGACTTGAGTGTTTCTCTCGGTTATTGGGCCCTTGGAAGATATCTTTATTCCGGGAAAAACTGAGTTTCCAGGATTTGGAGTTTTGGGCCTCTTTTCCCTCGGGTTTGTATAGGATTCATCTTGATTGCACCTGCACCCATAATTTCACCAAGACTAGTGGAAATTGTTAGAAATGAACCCTATGTCTACCCTTGGTGATTGTGTTAGGTTTCAAAAGGTGCATAAAGTTGACGGTAAAAATGGGTCGTAAGGACCGTCAACAAGATCCCCCACACTTAGCCTTTGCTCGTCCTCGAGTAAAGTTTGAAGGACTAAGGTGGAACACGACTTCCATTGGTATGATGCTAGCATACAAGTTATTCCAAGCCATACCTGTTCCCGTGAACTTTTGATGTGTCTACCATGTCATCTTGGGCAGTTGAGGAATGGAACGGTCTAGATTCGAGTCATCATAACTCCCTCTGCTGAGTAACTTGGGTTTTTGATAGATTTTCAAAGTAAAAACATAGCTCATACTCCTCAAATGATCACTCTCAAATCGCTCAATGTGTATGGTTCCTTACCAAGGCATTGGATTTGCCTCTTTTCATCCTACTTCTACAAAAGGCTTTATGTGGAGCTTGGTAGGGAATGAAAGAGAGGCATACTTGTATCACCTATTTTGCCGAACCAAAAGGGTGGATCCATGGAGAAAGCAAGTCATACAACCTTGATCAAGATGTGCAAGTGTGTATGAGGGTGGTGTGGTGGAAATTGTACTCCTTTTTTGCGTTCCTTCTCTCTTTCTCTTTTTGAATGTTTGAGGAGGACATGGCTATGATTCTTTCTTTCTCTTTTTTTTTTTCAACATTATCCCTTCTCTTTTTTTCATCATGCTCTACTTTTGTATGAGCAGGGATTATTCTTTCTTTTGCATAGCCATGTCTCCAATGATAATTAGAGAGAGAGAAAGGTAACAATGCTTTTGTGGAGTACTTATTTTGGTGGATGGATGGTGGTATTGCTTAACTTCCAGTGTAGAAGTTCAGCATGTGAGGTGGAGTGTACGTGATCTTGATCAAGAGAGTATGACAAGTTTCTCACTAGGGTCACACAATTTTGATAAAGCTCAATGTAAAGACAAGCAGCATATGTGTGTAGGTTTTCCAATGTAGTCAACATATGGCTTTGGTAGGAATATAAGATCATCGAGGAGCATAGAGCTATAGATTTTAAATTTTTGCAAGATAAATTCCCAAGCACTCTATGCAGAAGAAGCATGATTCATCTCATCCAACCATATCACATTCACCAACAACTTAGATAAACAAGGGTTCCTATGAGATTGGTGTTCACAAACAACAGGTGTATGATGCGAGGAATAAAGAGTATGCAGGCCAACCAACTAGAAGCATGTATGTTGAGGGAACAACAAAGTTCATTTTATTCTTGAGTTAAATTTTAGTGTTTGACTCAAAAGATTATTTTAACTCATGAATTTGGGGAGATGGAGTAGAGAGCATGCGCAAACCGTCGCCTTGGATGAAGTGGAGATCAAAAGGGCCATGAGATATTTGATTGACCCAAAGGTTCGACCTAACTTTGTTTTCTTGTCCCGAGGGCTCCACTGTTTTGCATGTCGATCAGTGCGAGGTTGTGCATCATGTTGGTGGGGGAGATCTTGAATGTGTGCGTGATGAAGAACTCGAGAGATCCCCCCCCCCCCCCACACTTGTTCTTGTACCTGCTTTATTTATTCAAAACAAACAAAAACAAAGCGAAGACAAAGAGGACTCTACCGGGGTTAAAGACCGGGGAGCCTAGATTTATTGAATTAAACTCTAGGTGCCTTATGAAAGAAAAGAGAGAAGAAGCACCTAGCTTACTTATTTATTTATTTATTTATTTTTCAAGGTGGAAGAAAAAGGATACAAGTTGCGATATAAGTTACCTTTGTGGGGGGAGGGGGAGGGAACCTCCCCCCCACACTTGTTCTTTGCTCTCGGCCCTTGCTTTGGGGTTGACCCCCAAGTGGTTGTGGTATTAGGGCGTACAGTCATTTTGAGTTTTTGAGCAGCGTGGCTATGAAGTGGCGATCTTGTCTTCCATATTTTGCTGCCACTAAGTGTCACAACGGTGGTGGCACTCGCATGGCTGCAATTTTTATTCAGCTCTTGAGAATCCTGCCAGAAACACTACTCCTGCAAGCAATCTTCATCCAACTTGGAGAGGCATGGTTAGCTCTCGGAGCACATACAAACAAGGTCCCGGGTTAGATGACCGGACCTCATTTGTACAGCCGAGGAAGAAAGGCATAGGCAAGTCATGTGGACCAAGATTGAGTGTGACTATGGGCAAGATAATCCTCGTTGATTAAAAGTAACTTGGGGCTTAGTGATATGAAAACTCGAAACAAAGTAAGCCCCAACTCCATGAATGATATGAGAAAACAAGGAGGTGCACTCAAGAAGTCCAAATTGCTTGGAAAGTTCTAACCATTCATGCATTGCATAGGAGGGATTTTGATATTGTTAACCATGGCAAGAGGATTCTAAGCTCATTCCTCATACAGATATGTCTATGATTGCTTTGAGGAACACAAGTCATGGCAAGCCAACCATGCATCAAGCACAAGAAGGGATATGATTCATTGCCAAAGAGCATGCTTGTGAAGATCAGGAGTTGTAGGCTCAAAGTTTGACAAGCAATGCTTATGAAAACCTAGTAGAAAGCAAGGATGTGTGCATGAAGGGTGATACTCCCTATGGAAGAACCGAAGGGTAGTACCATTGCCTAACTACTACAAGGATGCATGGGAAATCATGTGGTAAGTAGGTGGGAGCCATACTCATCCACACGAACAAAAACCATATCACCCTTGGGCTTCCAATTATTAGCAAAGAATGTGGTCATACCTTCGTTGTGCAGAGATTTCGAATTGAAGTTGTAGGCTTGTACCTTCTTTTCGCACACCAAAACAAGGTTGGTGTCGAAGAGGAGTCTTGACGTGTTGTTTTCATCATGGTCCTCCTCCATGGGATCTTCGTGAGGCTCTTCATGCCAATCTTCTCACATTAGGCATGAGCTCAATGGAGGGGGACGAGTATGTGTCACGTCGGGGGTGACTTGTGTTTGAACTTGTCGCCTTCTTCAATGTGTTGATGAGCTGATTTTTGGCCTTTATCCTGGCTGCACATAAGAGCAAGAACACAAAAGCGAACTCGAGCATGGGTTACGTTAGTGAAAACCAAATGGATTTCCCGTCGGTTGCCTTTGCAAGGATGTCTTTTTTATCGCAACTCAATTTATTGAACAAATAGAAAAGAAGAGAAAGGGAAACCTTTTTCTTAACTTCGAGACGAAAAGCCAAAAGGGTTTGTCTCAAAATTATCTCTCTTTGAGAATGATTTTCGAAAAAAAAGAAAAAGAAGAGCTGGAGACGACTGAAGATCGAAGAAGTTTATTTTTGAAAGACTCCAACTATGCAAATAAGAGAACCAAAGAAAAGAGAAAATCTTTTTCTTAAACTTGAGACAAAACATCATGGAAAATTGGGGAAATGCGAGAGCAAGAATTTTGTTTTAAGGGTGCTTGAGTACGAAAGGGATGAATTTGAAGAATCCAAACACCCTTGCATCCAAATGAAGTTCAACTTGGTCAACAGCCCCACAATGGCTATATGCTTTAAAGTCAAGGGGGCTGTGCCAAAATTCCATCAAAACTTTTGCTCAAAGCATTTTCCAAAAGGTTGGCTCAAGTTAAATTTTACCAAATTTATTCTCTCAGATTTTTTTTTTCAAGGAGATCTTGTTCTTGAACTTGGGGCAAACAATGAAAATTCTCGGGAAATGCAAGAGTAAGAATTTTGGAAAAGAGTGCTTGAGTGGAATGAAAAGTGAAGGCACCAAGCACTCTGGAAACAAATATAATGAAATGAAGTCCAATTTTGGTTGACAACCTCATGATGGCTATGTGTTGGAAAGCCAGAGGGAGTTGTGCCAAAAATTCCTCCAAAATTTTGCTCAAAACATTCTCCATAAAAAAGATTGCCTCAAACTCATTTTCAAAAATAAAGAAATTTTTGTAAATGTAATGTGGTTTGAAAAATCCCAAACAAAAGTCGGAAAGATTCAAACATGCAAACGATGGAAATGCATGTCGAGGGAGAATTCAAATTTGCATGTGGAAATGGAAATCAAATATGAGGTAACTACCAATTTACCTTTGGCAAGGGCATCATCGTTTTAAGTCCAATGAGCAAGACTTCTCTCCATTGCGTTTAGCTTGGCGACTTGGTGCTTGATCCCGGAGATGAGGATGCAAACAACTTCTCGTGTTGGGGTTGTAGCTGTCTTTTCAAAGCACTTGTGCGAAGCCTTCTCCCCTTGTGCTTCCCTTTTAGGGTGATGTTGGAAGGCGTCTCTTCCTGTTGAGGGTGTGGTCTCCACCCTTCACCGATAGTTACCTTCTCAAATAATTTTGTTGCTTCCGCAGCGGTAAGTGAGAAGATACTCCCCTCGGCACGAGAATCAAGATAGTCACGAGCTGGTTGTGTCAACCCGTGGTAGAAATTGATCAATATTGTCCAATCATCCATTCCACGATCAGGGCATGTTGTCAAATAATCTTGAAGTTTCTCCATGCTTTAGGAATGGATTCTTCTTGTGCTCTCCAAAAGTTTGGAGTCTGTACATGAAGGGCATAGGCTTTGCCTCTTGGAGAGTATTTCTCGAGGAACGCTTCAGAGCAATCATCCCAAGTAGTCGCAACACTTGGGTTGGCATAGAACCATTGTCTTACTTCCCCCACAAGAGAATAGGGAAATAGACGAAGTTGGATGACATCTTGGTTGACTCCCTTGATGGACAAAGTTTTGCAAACCTTCAGGAATTTTCGAAGATGGGTGCTTGCGTCCTCGTTGGCCGTTCCATGGAATGGATTGGCCTGCACCATGTAGATTTGGCTGGCTCTAGGTCTGAAGTTTCCGTCTCCAGTGCTGACGTGTGGCCCAAGTGCCATACGGTCAACAACGGCATCGGAGTATTCTTGGAACAACTTTTCAGCCATTGGCGTTGAGCTTGATGGTGTGGATGTAGCTGCGGAGTATTCGTGGGAAAGCTTTTGACCCATTGGTGTTGAGCTTGATGGTGTGGGTGTAGCTGGCTTGACTGTGGAGAGTATTCTTGAGGATGGGTGACTCGCGGTTCTGTTCGTCTCAAGATTACTTCTTGATTTTCTTTGTATTGCCTCGATAGGTCAATGCCAGCGATACACTACCCTGTTTTCACATAAAGAGAAAACAAAGCAAAGGTAGACCTATCTAGACAGTGGTAATTAAAAGAAATATAATTATAAACAATGCTAGTGACTCTTCAACCAGTGCCTTCCCCGGCAACGGCGCCAGAAATGCTTGTTGGTATTTCTTACGGTCACAGATAAATCCGCAAGCGCACGGAGAATACCGTTGTAGCACTTCACCCGTGAGTATTCAAGGGTATCGTATTTTCCACAGGGAAGGCGGTGGTTTACGAGATAGCAAAGTTCATAATCACATAACTAATAATGTACCAAGGTCTAAACAGGGGTAAGGATAATAATAAGGTAGGGGTAGTGTGACAACACAACCAGAGCAATCCAATCTAACACTAGAACTAAGCCTAGGCTAAGCGGGGTTAAGAAGAGAGCCGAGATGGATCCTTATGTACTTCTTATATTCCTGCTCATGCAACACATACAAGTCTAAGCTCTATGTCAACCTGGAACAAGGGGGGTAACCAGCAGGGCTGTCACCACCTACCGGCATTCCTTCTACCAGGCAATCAAGGCTATCTACCGTAGAACAAAGAGGATTAAGCACAGCAGGGCTGTCACCACCTACCGGCAACCCTCTACCAGGACACGTGACACTAGGGCTATTAAGTCCCTATGCCAGTCCTAGGGTCACGTGACAGCAAGGCAATTAAGTCCTTGCTGCCAGACCTTCTCTTGTTCAAGCAGACAACCAAACACCCAAAGCTGTTTATCAACCTAAGCACCACGCTCACATTGCTAAACAGTACTCTCGATTCCCATGGGACTTTGACCCTTCGGATCATCAAGTCGGGAATAAGAGTACACCTAATCCTGACCCGACGGATCAACAGATCAAGTGCTAGAACATGCATGACTCTGACCCTACGGATCATCAAGTAAATGGGTGAGACATGTGTAACTCTAACCCTGCGGATTAACAAGCTACGATCTATATCGCACATAACTCTAACCCTACGGATTAACAAGTTATGGGCTCGAGCATGTCTCACCACTTCATGCATGAATCGAGTGTAAGGACATAAACGAGTGAATAAAGGCATGTCAAGCATGAAGCAACCAATCATGACTAGATAACAACCACATAGAAAGCACATGGCTATCATACTAGTACAATCATAAGGCATGAGGAATAAAGAAGATAATTCTATTGGGGTGGACCTTGATACTTACTTAAGATGAGATGAACGACGAACGAACGATGAACGAACAACGAACGAACGATATATTATTAGCAAGTATCCTCAAGATACAAGATTGGGCTAAGTCCTAACAAAGGGAGGACAGCCCTCTCCTCTACCAAACTCTCCCCTCTACTCCTCTACAGCCTAGAGACTAGTCTAATGCTAGAGAATGGATTCCTCTTGGTGTCAATGTGTGTTGTCTTGTGTTGTGTCCTGAGAGGAGGGGGGTACCCCTTATTATATAGCCTCCAAGGTCGGTGGAATTGAGTCGGTTCCGCGAGGTGGTATCATTGATTGCAGGGGGAACCGACATTGCAACGTCGGTTGCGAACCGCCATAGAAGAGTGGGCCTCAATGGGCTTTAGGGGGGGGTCGGCCGACCCAGCTAGGGGGGGTCGGCCGACCTGTGGCTGGCCCCACCTGGGCTGGGCCTTGGCAGGTGGCCTCCCCTCTGTTCCTTGACCTTGGTCCCGAGTGCTATGGGTAGACTTGAGTGTTTCTCTCGGTTATTGGGCCCTTGGAAGATATCTTTATTCCGGGAAAAACTGAGTTTCCAGGATTTGGAGTTTTGGGCCTCTTTTCCCTCGGGTTTGTATAGGATTCATCTTGATTGCACCTGCACCCATAATTTCACCAAGACTAGTGGAAATTGTTAGAAATGAACCCTATGTCTACCCTTGGTGATTGTGTTAGGTTCCAAAAGGTGCATAAAGTTGACGGTAAAAATGGGTCGTAAGGACCGTCAACAATCTAGCAATCATATGGCCTGACTCGCGGCAGTGAAAGCAAGTCCTCTTTTCATTGTTATTGGGCTGGGCAACACTAGAATTGCTCTTCTGTTGACTGCCTGAGCTCTGATTGCGGTAAGAAAGTGCAGAATTTTGCTGGTTGGACGCTGAGGTCCTATACTGCATGGTTGGCTGATATTTAGGCTTTTGAGGAAAGTTGCCTCTTGGCCTCTGATTCCTCTCTTGTTGCTTGAATTTCTGTGCGTTGAACTTGCGCTTCCTGTCGTTCTCAATGTGAGAACGAGCATCTTCCAGGAGTATGGCACGGTTCATGAGGGTGTTAAAGTCTGGATAAATGTGCGTGATCAACTGCATCTTCAGGCTAGGATTAAGTCCTTTCCTGAAGCGATCCTGCTTCTTCTTGTCAGTGTTAACATCCTCTGGTGCATATCGTGCCAACTTCATGAACTTCCGGATATATTGGTTCATAGTCATAGCTCCTTGCTTCAAGGAGCGGAACTCATCAGCCTTCATCTCCATAATACCCTCGGGTATATGATACCTTCTGAATTCCTCTTGAAACTCATCCCAAGTGATAGCTTCTGCATCCTCAGCAGCTTCACGATAATTATCCCACCATTCGCCTGCTGCTCCAAGGAGCTGGTGGGATGCCAGAAGAACTCTTTCTCTATCATTGGCATTGATGACATCTAGCTTTTTGGTGATACTTCTCAACCAATCATCTGCTGCTAAAGGGTCTTCCTCAGCACTCTCAAAAGTTGGTGGCCTGAGCCTCATAAATTCTGACATCTTGGTCTGGGGACCTGGAGTACGATCCAGTAATCCTTGAGCGATCACTTCCATCAGACGAGTTTGATTGTCCATTACTTCCATTAGATTGGTGACAGGTGGTCCTGGTATTCTACCACCTCGTCCACCACCTCTTCCACCTCTACCACGGTTTTGGTTTCCTCCACCTCTGTTCTGATTATTATTTTCAACCTCATCATATCCTTCCTGGTTTTGACTCACTTCATCTTCCTGGTGATCTTGGTTATTGTTACGTCCAACTCTACCTCCACCTCTACCACGCGAGGCAGTGTTCCTGCCTCTTCCACGCCCATTTCCATGACCCTGGGCGTTATCCTCATCATCGTGTGCTTCACGCTCACGGCGTTGTTGGAGTCTGACAGATCTTTTGGGAGGCATCTGTTTAACAGGTTTAGCAGAAAGGTGAGATAGGACACTCAAAAGATCTACGAACTACGAGGCATAACAAAACAAGATCAATGGAAAAGGAATTCCAGAAATCTTGCACACACGCAAACAGAAAGATCCAACATCATTACAACATCACAGCAACTTATTCATAATAACAAGGTTCGATCATACATACCCAAGTCCTTTTATTTATATACAAGGACTCGACGATCTACGACTCGACACAAGACTCAACCACAGGGCGACTCTAACTTACGACTACCAGACCACACTACTGACACACCTGGCAACTACTAGACTCCACTACTCAAGGCAACAGCGGCCTCTACTACTAGCTAAAGCTACTCCTCGACGCCAACTCCTGCTGCTCAGACGTCGAAGCCACGGTCCTGAAGCCACTCGGCGTAGAGGTCGAACGGGTCTGCAGTCAGCTCGTCGGTGCTAAGCAGGCGGTAGTACTCCTCGTCGTAGGGCGTCGGTGTCGGAAGTCCTGGCAGCTCCTGCTCTGCTGGGGCGACGAACGGCGCTGGCTGCTCCTGCTCTGCGGGGGCGACGAACGGCGCTGGCTGCTCCTGCTCTGCTGGGGCGACGAACGGCACTGGCTGCTCCTCGCCCATAACCTCGTCGTCGTCTCCAGGAAGATCCACGAAGTTCTCCGCCACTGACTCCTCAGTGGGGGCAACTCCGTAACAGTCCTCCTCGGTGGACTCCTCTCTCATGAGTGCGGCCTCTAACTCGGCGGCCCACTCCATAAGGTCCTGAGAGTCCTCTGAGTCAGTGTGCCTCTGGGTGTCGGAGTCTAACCCTGAGTCGTCCCCAGACGGGTCCGAACCTCCAGAAGACCAGGAGTCTCCAGTCGGCTCAGTGTCAGGGTCCGAGTCAGTCGGGCAAGCGTAGTGAAGGTGACGTGCTGGTCCTCCGATCCTCGGGATCATCCCGCGGCGGGGTCCTGCTCCAACCTCGTGGAGTCTCACGTAGCAGCGGTCCACCTCTCTGATCAGGTACAGGCATCCTCCTCCCAAAGTCCTCTCACGAACTCGAGGGTGGAGGTCAGCCGTGCAACCTCGTCCTGTGACGCAGCAAGCTGTGCCTGAACCTCTGCTAGCTGTGCCTGAGTCTCTCGAAGCCTGCGGACGTCCTCGTCCCACCACTGGACGGTGTCCTCGAGAACGCGGGCAGTCTGGGCACGACGCTCCTCCAGCTGAGCTAACTCTGCACGAAGGTCCTCCATCTGCTACACAGAAATTTGAAAATTGGTAAGTATCGGAGTAAAATAGTTTTATATAGATAGAGGTGAGATAAACAGAATTTTTGTAAAATAATTTCTACAAAAATATCACTCTCTCGCCTACTCGTTCCGACTTAGGGTCCATCATACGGGCAAGTACGGCTCTGATACCACTCTGTCGTACCCCATTTCTGGAGCGACTAGTGCTTACCGTATCAGTCCCTGAAAATCAGTAGCTGATACGACACTTTTACAGAATGGCATCTCAGAGTCATACCATTGATAATATTACCAAGTCTCATTACAAGCCTTTATATTACAAAGGTCTTTTACAATGGCCAAAAGCCTTATTACAACACGGCCACAAACACCACACTTGAGCGTCACCGAGGACAGTGACACCACACTAGAACTACTGCAACGGAAGACTGAAGGCGGGGTCCACTCTACAGGCAGACTTGCGCGCGGACGGAAACCCTACTCTCATCACCATCACCTTGGAAGTCATATTCTGGTTCTTCTTCTGAATGATTTAAGCAAGAGTGAGTACATACGGTACTCAACAAGTCCTAACACAAGGGTTAATAGCATGCAGGGGGGGGGGGGGGGAGATCAAGGATAAGGCTGGGCCGTATCATATCGTCCGAAAAGCCAATTTTTGGTGCAAGGTTGGTTGAAAAGCAAAACAGCCTTTGCAAACTACGTCAAGTAAGATTTTGATTTAGTTGGGGTTGGTTGGCCCTGGGGAGATGCATCCAATCCCGCCAGTTCCCAAGTTTTAACGCTGGCCGACAACCAGCACACGGCTCCAAACCGGCGTTTCCAAAACACCACGCCAAGGATCAACTCACCCAGGAAAATTCTAATCATTTGTGTGGCCATTGCTTCGTAATTGTCCCAATGCCGTGGAACACGGCTATCCGGATAGATTCGACACTCTGCAGAGGTTGTGCATTTTACCCACAAGGTATACCAGCCTTTGCCATCGTCATGGTTTAGACTGATACTAATGGTTCCGTACCTACTTGGTGTCACCACGGCATCACCACGGAAAATCCACAACCAGGGGCATCCATTCACCATAGGAATAAGGGCCACAGGCCATCACCAACCGCCGGACGCTAACGCCGATCTCGTTAGGTCTTCTCCTGGCTTCCGCTGGACTCCCGCCTCCTGGTGGGTACCGGGTGACACTATAGCAGGGTGTGGTTCCAAACCTTTCCCATACAAGGCATGTGGTTGCACGATGGGTGCTAAGCAAGGCGGCACATGAACCGGTCCTTATACGACCGAACCAGGCATCTTCAATAGCCATTCCTCACGAGGAAAGGCGTCCCAGAGATAGCCTCCCCACTGAGGACTACCTCGCCTGGTCCCGCCAAAACATACCCCACTATGGGTTGCATATTCATCACTTAATCCCACCCAAGTTCACCAATTACGCACACCACCAAGCACACACACATTTAACACAAAAACATGTGTAGCAAGATTAATTATATACACAGTGTAATAAAGTCCTAAGCAGCATTTTCATCCAACAAATCATTAAAGATTAATGATGTTGGGACCTAGGGTTAACAAGGAGATTAGGGTATAAGCAATATCAAGGTGAGGCAATCAACAATTACTTAGGACATACTAAGCATTTAAATCATTTATAAATATTATGCATGTTTATTTGAAAACAGGCTCTAAATAGGATTATTTGCAAACATAGGCGCAATATGGTCAAGGAGGTTAGGACTTGCCTTCGAAGTCTTCTTCCTCTAGTCCTTCCTCGTAGTCGGGGTCCTCGTGCTCTTCTTCGAAAGCTTGGTTATCTAACGATCAAAAGTAAATAAAGGGCGAATAAATCTACCGCTCAAACAAATAACAATCATTAAATAAAATAAAATCCCAAGTAAACAGCAATTAGATATGGCTTTGGTGTAGATGAGTAGACAAGGATTTTAGAAGAATTTAGGCGAAAGAATTTCTGGATTTGGAGTTAAGATGAAATAGTTATGAATTTTTGATTGAATAGGAAAGGAAAAGATTAGGAATTGATCAACTTAATTAAGTATAATCAACATCCTAATTTTCCAGAGGTGTACAGAGGTTGCAAAATGGTTAGAAAGGAATATAGGATTTTTGGAAATTTATTGGGATTTTTCTGTTATTGGAAATGTGGTCGAAATTGTTTTCTGTGTACAATATCTGGGTGCGCTTAGCAATTTCCAGCCTGGTGTGAGGCTGACATGCGGGCCACTGGGGCCGGTGCACAGTGGAAGCACTGTGCTGTGGACTAGGTCCACGCACGTTGTGGACCGAGAGGCAATTGCCTGCGGTCCATCGTGCACCGGGCGTACCGCGTGGCGGTGACGACCCGGTCGTCGCGGGCTCCGCGCGCCGACGTGGCTTGCCACGTCGGGCTCCGACGCGGTGCGAAGGGAGGGCCGGCTGTGACCGGCGGCGCATCGCCGGCGTCGTGCTGGCGAGGAGCTGCGGAGGGCGGTTTGCGACGCGGAGCTGACCTACGCGATCTACGCGCGAAGGCGCATCCTTCAGCGCTTGACGTCGACGAGGGAAGGGTCGAGGCGGCGGCGAGGGGCTCGTCGGAGAGCGACGGGGCGCCGGAGAGAAAGGGAAAATTGGTCGCGCGTGCTCGAGCGCTTGGCTGAGTGGCCGCAGATGTGCGCGCGAGCGCGACGATGCTAAGGGCGAGCTCGGCCTGGCCGGGGAGGGTCCACGGCGGCCGGCGGTGAGATCCAACGTGACGGCCATGGCCGGAGCTAGGGAGGCAGCACGCGCAAACAGAAAAAGAGGAAGGTGAGGGGTGCGGGAGAAAGAGGAGGTGATGGTGATGCTCACCGTGCTGATGGACGGGCAAAAGGACGACGGGAAGTTGGTCGGCGGCGAGGTTGA